>CM064919.1:7849748-7922032 GCA_032727855.1 Quercus ilex subsp. ballota
TAAAAAATTATTGCAGAGATTTATACTACCAAAATTATTGACTTTTATTTATGGTGTATTCTATTATAAGGAAAATTAAAAGAGTTATTTATTATTGAAAAAAGGTCATAATAATAATAATAAATTAAAATTATTATTAACATCATCATCATTATTATTATTAATAAATAGGTAATTAAAACAAACAATTTCCTTTATATATATATATATATATCCTTAATAGCCAAACACTCATCTTTTTCAAAAAAACACAATTTTAAAAATTTGAACCAAACTCACCAATAAGTTTTTTTGATTAGCTAGTTATTCATCCACTAGATCTTCATGGAGGCTACTCGAGCTGCAACAAGAAACTCCAAGTTAGTCCCACACACCAAACTCGCTGATTAATTGTTGAACATGAATATTTTATTTTTTGGGTAGAGGAGTACATCTTCATATTTTGATTTGAAAATATTTTTCATTAAATAAGGTAATACTTCAAGTTTCTTTCTGTTAATCATTAAATCCGAGCTATATCAATTCTAGTTCTTTAAACCAACAATTTCTGGTCAACTCTACTCTACTTCCTCTCAATTCAAACTGGCCATAGAAGAAAGGAGCTTGTACACCAATAATCTACCATTAAAGTAGTATTAGTAATTAATGAAATATACATAAAGAAAACCTCCACATTTACATGCATGTAGTATATATAATCGAGTCCAAATCTTCTGTCTCACTATCTATATCTCATTCTATACTCCACAAATAAAAACTTGACACATGTACATCTATTTTATTAATTATTAATTTTCAGCCTTTGTTATTTCAGTTACCTTAATTAATTGAAAATTAAAAACAGACACAACAGCCAACACATCCCCACCACCGGCACCACCACCATCTTTCTCCAACGCCACATGGCCCACAACCACCACAACAACCATCGCCAGCCCGATTAGCAATCGCAGATGCGAGTCAATGCCACCAGATACAACCATCCACTGTTGCCATTACTGGGTATTGGTGTTTGTTATTATGGGCGAATGCCATCATCTGAGCTATTAAAACTATTTTTAGAGATCTGAAGAAGATAAGGTAGCAATAGGTACCTATCATAGATTCGAAGAAGAAACTTGTTTCTTAGAATATGATGTCAATATCAATGTTTTTCCCGTTGGTAGTGGATGGCATACAAACTATTGGTTAAGAACGGCTAAAGACTTGGGAAAGAAAGAATAAAGAAGAAACAAGAGAACAAAGGCAGAAGAATGTTGCTGGTGACCTGTTGTTGGTGATAAGTGGCATCGAAGAAAGATGGTGGTGGTGCCGGTGGTGGGGATGTGTTAGCTGTTGTATCTTTTTTAATTTTCAATTAATTAAGGTAACTGAAATAGCAAAGGCTGAAAATTAGCCATCAATAAAATAAATGTACATGTGTCAAGTTTTTATTTGTAGTATAAAGTGAGATAGAGATAATGAAACAGAAGATTTAGACTTCTATATAGTCTATTACTCCTAAGCTTTTAGGCAGCAATCAAAAGCCAAAAACCACGTATTCCTATTATCCATTCCAGGTTGTATGTAGTAAACATGTCGACTAAGGCAGTCACTACTCCAACATGATTGAAACCAATCTTAATTAATTGTTCTCTGGACTGGTTTACAACTATATGGGCTAATACTTGCATATAATTTCTTTCTGTGTTTTGTGCATGATTAGCTGATGAATGACAGAGCAAAACTCATAGAAGGCACTTTTGTTACCAACCTAATGAAACTTCCTAGACTCAAACATTACAAGTGGTGGCTTCGTGTGGCCGCTTACTCCTCCTTTCTTGTTGCTGGCCAGACTACAGCAACTCTATTGGGAAGATTATACTATGATCAAGGTGGGAATAGCAAATGGATGGAAACATATGTTTCAATCAGCAGGCTTCCCAATTTTACTTCCTCTCCTATTCTTCTTCTCACCCTCGCTGAGATCCACTCCAAGCACCCCCTTAAACACTTCCTCCATGAAATCGCCACCTTTCTACACCCTTGCCTTTCTCTACCTTGGTTTTGGCTTAATGTTGACATTTAATAACCTGATGTATTCATATGGACTCTTACACCTCCCTGTCTCTACTTATGCTCTACTAAGTGCAACCCAGTTGGCCTTTAATGTCCTCTTCTCCTATTTCCTCAATTCACAAAAAATCACTCCTTTTATACTCAACTCTCTCGTCCTTCTTACCATATCAGCATCCCTTCTTGCAGTCAATACCGACTCTGAAAACATGATAGGAGTCCCTAAAGGAAAGTATGTAATTGGATTTCTTTGCACCCTCGGTGCATCTGCAACATACTCGTTAGACCTTTCCTTATTACAACTGTCTTTCCAAAGAATAATAAAAGATGAAACTTTCTCTGCTGTGTTGGATATGCAAATATACGCATCAATTTTCGCAACATGTTGCTGCTTGGAAGGACTTTTTGCAAGCGGAGAATGGAAATTGTTGGGCAAAGAGGTTGAGAATTATGGAAAAGGAAGGGTATCCTATATGATGACTCTAATATGGGCGGCTGTGACATGTCAAATTTCTTCAATAGGTGTGTTGGGGTTGATTTTTGAGGTATCTTCCCTCTTCAGCAATGTCATTAGCACATTGGCTTGCCTGTTGTTCCCATTCTTGCGGTAATACTTTTTCATGACAAGATGGATGGAGTGAAGGTGATGGCTCTGTTGTTAGCAATCTGGGGTTTTCTTTCATATATGTATCAACACTATCTCGATGACTCTAAATCCAAGGTTAACAAAACCAGTACTAATGAGGCTTCCAGGGCAGGGGCCGTTATAGACGTTTGTTGATGACATGGATACTTTTTTTTTTTTTTTTAATAAGTGTACTGAAAACCCAGGAATTTCAGCCTATGCAGGTTCCCATTCAATCTGAACTTTCTCTATTTTTGTTTCACTATTTCGGGCTTTATTTCCTATACAGCAAAAAATGAAAATAAAATTGAAAAGAATGACAATAACCTCGAGAGGAAGATGATAGGGATCCAACTTCCAAGTTATGGTTTTTTGACCACATCTATCATAAAAGTTAATGCTTGTTGGTACAAATTTTTTTTTTCAACTTTTTGAAAATGGGATTGTTTGAAAATATTGCATCTAAAAAGTGAAGCTTAAAAAAAATGTACTTTGAAAAAATTCGATTTGAGAATATATTTTTAAATTTATATAAATTTGAAAAAGTAGTACCTAAAAAAAAAGAAATATAATAAATTTTGAAAATATACTTTTAGAATGTGACTATCGTAAACATATAAAAATGTCATAGATAAATAAGATTTTCCTTGAGATTAATTTTACCTTGTGTACGACGAAGAAGCTGAAATATATATTAGCAAGAATGGAAGGAAATTAATCAGTTATGGAACTTTGTTTTTTGCCTAAATCATAATTTAAAAAGAAACTTAATTAAATGAATTTTTCTTGACTAAATTAGATATGCCACATATGAAAAGAATGGAAGGAAATTAATCAGTTATGGACCTTTTTTTTTTTTTTGCCTAAATCATAATTTAAAAAGAAACTTAATTAAATGAATTTTTCTTGACTAAATTAGATATGCCACATATGAAAATAATGGAAGGAAATTAATCAGTTATGGACCTTTGTTTTTTTGACTAAATCATGTCCATAATTCAAAAAGAAACTTTATTATATGAAATTTTTTTGACTAAATTATATATGCCACACATGAAGACATGGCTCAAAAGGAAACTTAACTTTTCAAAAGAAGAATTTGCATTAAGAAAATTTCAAGAGGTGTTAATTTTTTTTTTTTTTTTTTTAGAAGGTTCAAGAGGTGTTAATGGTTGTGAAAGAAATGATGAAACACTAAATGCCAAGAAGAGGGGTGGTTTGAGAATCCTATATATGTTAGGAATATAACATCGTACTTTTAGGCAAAATTATAGTAATGAAGGGCCTGAACGTCATTAATGGTCAGTTCTTTGTAAAACTGGCACTTTTATTAACTCAAATATTGATTCATGCAAATAAAAACTAATCAAGCCTGCCAAAGGTGTAAAAACTCAAAAGAAAAATAAAATAAAAGAAAAAAAAATCAAATCTAAATTGGGTGAGTCAGGTTACGCGAGTGAGACGATCGAAACCCAAAATAAGGCCGAGCATGGGACCTGAACCCAACCTAAACATTCCGCTGATCTACCAAAGCATGCCAAGTCAAATCGAGTCCTGGGGGGGGGGGGGGGGGGGGGGGGGGGGGGGGGGGTAGGGTTCGGGTTACACAAGTTCTAGCTCAACCCTACTAGAAAGACCTCATTCTAAAAAGGCAAAAAACAAAGTCATCATTAGTTTCTTCCTCAGTTCTTCATATTTGATTTTTGCATCAATATTTTCATCCTTAAAAAGAATGAATCTTGATTTCCCATCAGAAACATGCTTTTCCTCAGTTGGATCATCATAAGTTGTGATTTTTAGGGCTGTAAATGAACTAAGTTGGTCTTAAACAGTTTGGGCTTGGCTCGACAAAAAGTTCGTTTATGTTTATTTGTTTATAAACAAGCCAAACTTGAACCTTAGTTTTAAACTTGTTTAATAAACGAGCCAATCCCAAATGGGAAAAAAAGAAAAAGAAAAAAAAAATTGTTCATGAACATTAGGGCTCGATACAAATCAAGTTGAACTTAGATTTACTTATAGGCTTGTTAATATGCTTGATATGAGCTTGACAATTAAACTCATATCTTACTAAAATTTTAAGTAATTATAAAGGAATCAAATTGATTATAAACAACTCGGATTTATCTCGATAAAAAGTTTGTTCATGTATGTTTGTTTATTAACAAGTTGAGCTTAAGTCTTATTTTTAGGCTTGTTTAATAAATGAGACAAGCCGAAGCAAATAAAAATTGTTCATGAACAAGCTTGTGAATATTAGAGCTCAATAAAAAAACAAGCCGAGTTTAAACTCATTCAGGAGCCTGATAATAAATTTGGTATAAACTTGACAAATAAACTCATATCTTTAATAATTACTTGGAAGTGGAGACCACTTGTCCAAACCAAATGGGCTTAATGACGGTGGGTTGAAATGTTCCAACAATGCCTCGGCTTTTTGAGGTCCAATTTTTGTTTACAGCCGAGGGATGATAATTTCACCCGTGGGTCGATTTTTGATTGCATGTTGCCAATTGGATTTTTTTTTTTTTTTTTTTTTTTTGAGAAGCAAACCACTTTTTACCAATTTAAGTGGTTTTTATGGAGTAAATCAACGATTTACTCAGCTTTTATAGAACTTAGAGCATCCATAGCAGCTCTCTCAAATGTGCCAAATGCTAAATATTTGGCACATTTGGCACACCAAACACAAAAACAGAGTTTTATCAAATGTGTTAAATGTGTCAAAATTTTGCAACAGTGAACAGTACCCTCACAAATTTGGCACAGTACAGACGAAATGTGGCATATGATTTATTATTTTTTTATTCGGCTTTTCTCTCTCCACTCACTTCTTTAATTGATTTTTTCTTTCTCCTCACAATCTCTCTCTCTCTCCCAACCGGTGTTCTTTCCTCAAATCAAACCCAAAATCTTCTTTCTTCTCTCTTTGCACCTTAAATCAAACTCCAATTTCTAGTTCAAAACAAAACCCAAAAATGGAATCATCACAAACCCAGAATGAACAAAGGAATCGGCGATGGAGGCGAGGTAGAGCTTGGTGCCAGGGACGACGAAGCCATGAAGATCAGCGTTGGGGTGAGAACGGAATCGTGGGTTGCTGGTGCTAGTGGGTTTTGGTTGCCGGTGCAAGTGGATTCGTGGCTTTAGGTTGGCGGTGCTAGTAGTTTCGTGGGTTTGGGTTGTCGGTGCTAGTGGGTTTTGGTTGCGTTTTTTGGGTTTGAGTTGCTGTGTTTTCTAGGTTTGGTTAAGTGAGTTTTAATGGGTTTTGTGATGGGTTGTTGATGACGGTGGTTGTGGTGGTGGTTTTGTTTTCAATTTTTTGTTTTGCAATGGATTGTGGCTGCCACGGTGGTGGTCGTGGTGGCGGTGGCAGCACTGTTGTGGTTGTTATTTATTGTGTTAGATATATTATTTTATTGTATTGTTTATATTATTTTAATGTGTAGCAAATATTATTTTAATGTATAGAATTGAATAATAAAACATCTGATAAATGGGATGTTGTAAAATGATGTGGTAAAATAATAAAGTAGGTTTTTGGTGTAACAAAATGACATAAATTATGTCACAGCTACTGTGAATGCTCTAACACAGTTAAAAATGGCATGTTAGTCAAGGATCTGCTGAAGAGGTATAATAAAGAGGACGCGAGGAGGGGAGAATGAGAGAGAAAGTAATCGATGAAGCTGAGGAAGGGGGATTTGGTTATTTGGTACATCACATGTAGTATCTTACTAATCCCATGATATATAAATTTACGTTATTGTTATTAATTAGTTAATTATTACAATTTGTATTCTTTTTGTTGGACGCTGGAGTCATGATTGTGGCACATTGGCACTAAACATTTTGAGAATTAATGAAGTATTATTTGTTATTGTTCTTTTCTTTTAAGTTTCAAGCATATAATTCGAAAATTCTCAACAAAAAAAAAAAGCATATAATTCGAAGGATATATAAATATAAAGCATATATATTATTCAAAATCAAAGGTGACAATGCTCCTCGATAAATGAAAAAAAAGCAGGTAACTTAAAAGTTGTAATGAAACGATCAGTCATCATTAAGTCAACAAGTAGAAGGAAAATGTCCCAGAGAGAGGCACTACCAGTTTCAGCTTTCCACACCATCGAAACAAAGTTCAGCTTTCCACACCATCGCAACAAAACGCTCAGTCATTATCAACTTAACAAATAGAAAGACATTGAATTGAAGGGTCATTAATTAACATTATTATCAGAATAGACGTTGTGACTTGTGACTTGTATATTTAATATCGCATCAATACGTTCACTAATAGCAAAACATGCTCAAAATATTGAATACTATTTTTTTTTGACAAAAAAATATTAAACATTAATGATTAAATTCTGTAAAAACATGGTGTAAAATTTATATTTTATCCCTCTAATTTTAACATACCACATCATTTTATGACATATTTAAGAATAAATACAATCACACACAATCAATTCTAATACCCATATATAAATCCAACCAAATTGAGAATTTATTAAAATGTTATTAGGTGGAGTAGGATGTATTGAATTTTAGGTAAAATGCTGACGTGACAATCACTTATTAGATGGTGTAAAATATGAGTTTTACACCCCATATTTATAGAATTTAATCTCTAAACATTATATCTCACTTGAATTGAGGAAACTCTTATTTTAAACGTATATTATCTCGAAATAATGTTTTTTAATTTTTTCTAATAAATTTTAGTATTTCTATATATAAAAAATCTCCACCAATCCTATCAGGGGGGAAAAAAAATGTCTCCCTTAATCGTCTTGTTTGGGGTGTGTATGGGGCGGGTTGAGTGGTTTTTTCAATCTGACCACTATAGTTGGGTTGAAAAAAATCTAACCAAATCAAACCCATCACAGTGGTCTAACTCAACCCAATTCAACCCACCTAGATTGAGTTAGACAATTTTTTTTTTAATTGAGCATTAATACAATATCAACACAAATAAGAACAAATTTATAATCTAAAATAAACCTGAGCACATCACCAATTCAACACAAACTATTTTATTAGTGCTTCAAAGTTTAAACCAATACAAATAACAACAGATTTATATTGGTAGTGCATTAAACCGACACAAATTAAAAAAAAAAAAATCAAATGAAATTTCATTTAGTTAGTAAGATATCAAATTGCTCTATCTCAACTTTATTGAGAAACAAAATAAATATGAACTAGTTTTATTATTCCATAATTAGTAGGATACTATATAGTTCTATCCCAACTTAATTGATAAACAAAAAAGTAAATAATAAAATCATATAATATATTTTTTAAATATAGGTTGGTCAGGTTAGATTTGGTGGATTTGTGAATTTGCTGGTCTGCACTAAACCTAGACTTACTGTAAAAAAGATTTTAACAATCCAACTCAACCCACCAATTCCTAAAAACCGACCCAACTAGATAAGTTGGTTTGGATTAGATTGATTTTAGCAAATCAGTGGGTTGGCTACACGCCCCTGTCATTTCCTATTTTGCTAGCTAATGGCTAAAGCAATTGATGCAATTAAGCATAGTAAGCAATATTAAGGATTTTGCTAATATATAGTAAGCAATATTAATGGTGGCATCTTCACAAATCACTGACATTGAGTTTTAATTATGGATTTTGTTAATAGATATTTTAAAGAAATTTATTTAGAAAATATTTTTAAAATATTAAAAAAAAGGAAAAAAACAATTGATTCTCTTAAAAAAATTATTATTTTTTATAAAAATTATATCGACATTTTCTTAAAATAATTTGTTAATGAATGCCACACAGAACCTTTTAATTATGGGTCCAGTTAATGTGTGCCCTTAGGGCACACAGGGCACACATTAAGCTTTCCACTTTTGAAAACTTTTTCTCGGAAATTAAAAAAGCTGTCAATACTTTTTCAATTTTCGAAAAAAATTTTCCAAAAATAAAAATTAATGTGAAGTTCTGATAAAAATTAGTAAAATCCTTTAATTATTGACACCTTCAATGCCTGTAATTCCGAAAATTTCCAACTGATATTCTGCAGCTAATATTTTGAATGAATAAATATTGTTGCTCAGGGCTCAGAAGTCAGAAGTCAGAAGTCAGGACTGTTATAAGCTTCACCATCAAATAGCCAGTGAAGTTCTCTGATTATATGTACAAAAGTGGGTCTGATTCAATTGAAAGATATGAAAGGTTACCATTTGGGTACTAAAACCTTTCGATATATTTGGATATTTGAAATAGACTTTTCATCTACACTTTTTAGTCTTATCCGGGTCACCAATTCTAGTTTTCGTACGACTCACATGGTCCCCCCACTTCCCTCTTTGATTGATACAGATGTTATCAAAATCCTTCTTTGTTTCACTTTCATATGAAAGAAAGAAGTAGAGGTTTCACTTCTCCTCTTGTTTTTAATATATTACTGTAAGGAAAAAAAAAATGGTGATTCTGAAAAAATAAAAATCACACGTATTTCTACAATGCACTTAAACCTTTAAAAAATAAAAAATAAAGAAAACTCTTAAATGTTTGTGAGATTTCATTCTCAATTCATAAAGATTTCAAGCAAATTTGAAATACCAGATGTTTTGTATTGTTTTTAGTGTTTAAATAATATTATATATATTTTTACACATTTTTTCACTTATACATATTTTCATAAACTAACAACAACGTTATTAAAATTTCTTACCAAACAGCCCCAAATTATCTTGTTGCGTAATGAATTACACTGTGCAATGAGAGATGCAATCCTTTTTTTTCAATTCTAATAATTGATCGGAGACATAGGCAATATTGGATTACTTTGAAGGGTCACGTGTATGGCTTATATAAGTTATAATTGTTAATTATTCTGCCAAAAAGGACAATTATTATCATTTTTTTTTTTTTTTTTTTGAGAATCACAATTATTATCAATTGTATGCGATTAGATTCTCAAAAGATAAAATAATTGTATGCGATTCATATCACATCTATACCTTCATGGTTGACTGTATATTTGGTGCATTGAAAATAATGAGTGAAATTTGATTTCTAAAATTGTTTTATTTTTTTCTTTTTCTCTTTAATCAACCGTAATATTAAGTTGACTTGATTTGTCTTATACTGTATATGTCAAGGATTTCCTGTTGATTTGTCATTTTTTTTTTTTTTTTTGGGAACCAATTGTTAGGTGAACCTCTCTCCATCTGATTTGCAATTGAAAATTCTTGATAAATTTTGTGGGAAGATGGACCTATCTTTTATGTTTGTGTTTGTGTTTTTTTTTTTTTTTTTTTTTTTGGAGAAACAAATACACACACAAGGGAGAGGAAAAGGAGATTTAACATAAAGACATATCATAACTCCACTCAAAAGGGTTTTTTTTTCCTTCAAAATAACACTCATTTTCAAACAATTTTGTTAATTAGCATCGTTTCTAAACTATTTAGCAAACTAACATCTCGGGGCTAAAAGACCCAAGGTCACTGTAGCAAATCAAGTATCACAGACTCGATTTCTATTAAAATTCACGTGGAACTCGAGTTTTAAACACTCGAGTTCCACAAAAGAAACCCAAGAAACCTTAGTCTCTTCTTCTTCCTCTTCTTCATTTGAAAAAAAATCCATGACAACCAAAGAAACAACAAACCCAGTCGGCGAAACACTGAAAACAAGAGATCAAAACACTGAAAACAGAAACCACAAACCTAGTCGGCGAACCCAATGGTGAACCACGAACCCAGTCAATGAACCCAAGCAACAAAATCCAGGAACTCAAGCGGCTAACCCACGAACCCAAGCTCAGACTGAACCCACGAACATGTGATTCCTCAGGCGAAGGTTGTTTTCCCTCTGTTTCTCTCATTTTTTATGCAGAGCAGGAACTTGAGTTCCACTGGAAATCAATTCCTATAGACTCGACTTCCACTGGAAATCGATTCTTTCAAACTTGATTTGCTATAGTGAACTCGAGTCTAAAAGACTCGAGATGTTAGTTTCCTAAATAGTTTGGAAACGATGCTAACTAACAAAATTGTTTGAAAATGGATGTTATTTTGAAGAGAGAAAAAAATCTCACTCAAAAGCCATGGTATGTTTGTGTTTGTTTTGAATGTGCTAAAAACTTCAAAATCTGATTGTTTGACAAGTTGGGTTATCTTATGTGTAAAAAGTACTAGAAGGATTTTTTTTTTTTTTTTGGATGAATTGCAAATGTAGTACTAGATGGAATTTTTTCTCTTCTTATTTAATTTGTTTTAAATTTTTAATCCCTGTAAGCTAAAATAATGATGATGGAATTGAAGTCTCAACCAACATGCTCTAGACAAAGGAAAAATATATCTTGTTATGAGTCCTCTCCTTTAAAGCTAATGGGTTCCATTTAACTATAAAAGAGAAGACTCATACACCTATAATATGGTATACTTTCTCATATATTTCTCTTGAGATTCTCCAATATATGTTTATTTTGACATGCTCATATAATTATATTTATGCTTTGGTTTTGGGCCCTATATATTTTTAATTACTTCCTATAGATTGTGGCCAAGCACATATTCTTCCCATTACTGCATACAATCTTTTGTTTTTAGCTCATCCATCATGGTGACTATTACCTTCATTCATTCTTTGTAGAAAATTTTGTCTTCTTGCATTAATCATTTTCTTGAGTCATGTTAATGGATACTGTTAGCCCTTAAGACAATTGTTAATAAACTATAATAGAAAAATTTTGATACCACTTTTATAGGAAAATAAAAAACTGTCAACAACATTTTTTTTTTTAGCGACACTATCAACAACATTTATTGTTTTATCATTCTCCCAATAAAATGTTTATAAAAATAGCTTATAAACCAATGCCCTTAGAGTATTGATTAAGATTTCCCTTTTCTTATTAGAAGTATGTGAAGTCCAACAACTACGAGTAAATTTTGAGTTCAATTATTTTACTTTCTTTGTTGGTCTTGTAATCAACAATTTGGTTCAAATTCATTAGAGAAAACGTTGTAGTTAGTATTTTCTTTTGCATTTAATTTCCCCCCCAAACCATTGTTTAATTATGATGGTTGACCTTGCTTTGTATACTATATAGGCTTCAAATAGGGAGAAATTGAAAAATTATATTATGTTTCGGGTGTATATGCTATCTCTCTCACAGCAGCTGGGTTCCACACAGTTGTGGGACCCAGCTGCTGTGAGAGAGATGGTATATACACCCGAAACATGATATACTATCTCGGAGAAATTATACAGTCCTTTGGTGGAGCACGTCACTTGTCTGCCATTCCACTAAAAAACTCTCATTTGTTTTAAATTGCTCAGTCAGTAATTAGTTTCTGTTTAAAATAATTTTTAACTCAGCAATTTTAAACAAGTGGAAGTCTTTTAGTGGAATGGTGGATCACATCACTTATCCACCATAAGTACCTTATAATTTCTCTCAAAGAGAAAGGGCTAGCAATTGTTAACAGTGGTTCATGAAGGAATTTGTGTTGTTTTTCAATATATCGAAGTCTTCAGGCGGCTTGGAAAGGATTATGAAGAAGAAGTTTATTTAGGGAACTTTTTTTTTTTTGGTGGAAAATTTGAATGTTGAGAACGTAGAAAAACATAGAAATGTGGAATATGCTCTTAAGGAATATAGAAGGAAACAATTGATACATTGTCTATTGGGGATTCGAAAGAACATTGTATCCTACATTTGCTCTGCGTCATTAAAATGAGTAAAATGGGGTCACAAATTGATGTGGCGTTTGGTACAGGGTAATGTTTTGAGATTCTTAGGAATGTTTAAAGATTCCCAAGTTTGGTTGCAAATCATGCTAGGGAATCAGATGCCAGAGGAATTTGGATTCCCCCCTTAAACCCCTCTCAGTGGGAATGTGGATTCCCTTTAAAATAGGTGGGAATCTAGATTCCCAAGCTTAAAGGAAATTGTATTTTTTATAAATTGACAATTTTAACCTTTTTTTTTAAATAACTTGGTAGTTCACATTCAAATCTAAGGATAGAATAGGAAAAATAAATAATTCATTTAAGATTCCTGAGAATAAACCAAACATAGGAATAGCTAAATTCTTAGGAATGTGATTCCTAGGAATCACATTCCTAGGAATCTGGATGCTAGGAGTAATGTGGATTCCCCCGTACCAAACGCCACATGACACGGTGCTTCTTTTGAATTAATAGGTAAATATTTTTCAATAAAATTTGCTAAACTTGTTTATTGGTTGATGCATTTATTAGTTATTTCTAATGTTTATTTTTGTTTTTAATTATAATTTATACGTGTACATTTTATAGATTCAACCAATTTTAAACCGTTAGACAAAACATTTTGTCATACAAAAGCCATACAACAAAATTCACAAATTTTTTTTGATAGAAATTTTTCTATATCTCTTTGTTTTTTTTTAATTTTTTTTTGAAGAATAAAAATTTAATACAAAAGGTTACCAACAAAATTGGGTGTTTTTTCTCAACCTACTTTTTTTTGAGAAACAAACACACACACACTCAAAATCTTGAGCAATATTATGTACCATTCTCTCTCTCATTTTTATTATTATTATTTTTTTTGTTTTTGTTGATACAATGTACCATTCTATTTAAACAAACAATTAAAACAAGTTTACATTTTTACATACTTATCATATCTTGTGCATAACACAAGTTAAAATACTGGGTGTAAATTGAATTCATATATGTTTATTATAATTAATTTTACCATCAAATATCTTGAAGTAGTACTAAGAATTATAAAAATTTTATTATATAAACTTATAAAATAATGTGTTATCAATCACAAAAAATAATTTGATTCTCAAAAAAATAATCACAAAAAATATACATCATACATTCATTTATTATGTTATTTAAAGTGGTGCCAATTATGAATTCAAAAAAATAAAATGTCATTAATCATAACCTTAAACTAGTTCTAAGCTTTTAATTCTAAAATTTGTAGTTTTAGCATTTTCTTAATTAAGATATTTTCTTAATTTTAAAATTATTATTACCAAGGAATCATATAAAATAAAACCCAAAATAAAATAAAAAATTATAATAACCGACGATTTGATGAAATGGGGAGACAATTCCTTGTCTCCAAGTAAAAAAGTTTTGGCCATCCAATCAATCAAGTTATTGATTTGTTTCTTTCAATAAAACCCTTAATCCACCCAATGAAACTCGCTCATGGTCATGGTGGCTTCCCATACTTTACTGTCAAATATTATTCATTCATTCCATTCTTCCTTCAACCACTCTGCACCACTAAACTAGGACATCACATCACTTCAAAGTTCAAACCACACCAAAGGGTGAGTTGACAAATATATATGTACTGAAGAACAAAAAGAAAAGAAGGTAGTCCCATTTGGGGCCAACATCCAAAACCCAAATTCATAAAAAAAAAAAAAATACAAAAACAAAAACCCCCACATCAAATCATAGTATCATACCACACCAAAGGGTGAGTGACAAATATATGTACTGGAAAAATAAAAGTTCAATTGGGACCAAGAAATCCAAAACCCACATTCTCACAGGAATATTAAAAAAAAAAAAAAAAAAAAAAATCCCAATCCCACTACACACAAATACCAAACACATGAGATGAGATGCTCTATCTCACACGGCCGCACCTATAATATTTTTGAGACATTATTACTAGGGAGACAAAAAGTCTGAAGGGGTAGTTTGGGAATTTGTGAGCAAAGAATGAAAGAATTTCATTGGACAGACAGACTCAAGTTGTCACCTTTTACCAAGTATGGCGTGAAGACAAAGAGTTTACAAGAATGAGAAAACACCCAAACTCTTCTCTTATGCTTCTATTACCTCTTTTGCTTACATGCACTCTTCGCGCCTTTTTCACTCTCTATGTCTCTGTCTCTGTCTCTCTGTCTCTGTAAAAGCTTCATTGATTTCTATTGAATGTAAACGCAGTCTCTCTCTCTCTAACGCATGCTTTTAAGTTTTCTCTGTATGTACGTGTTTAATTTCTTTCTTTATTGTTATTGTATGTGTGTCTGTTTGTGACTTCTGCTTCTTACTGATTCTTTTTTGTTTTGTTAAAGTTTGAATATTTTTTGGGATTCTGATAGGTAAAGGTTTGAATTTCTGTGTGGAACAAGGATGGATTATAGTTTGCCAATAGCTAGCAGGACCAGACGGGGGCGAGCCCAGTTTTATGGAGACTGTATTGTGGAGAAGAAGGAGAAGATGAACAAGGGGAGGAAGGAGAGTAATGGGGTTGACTTGGCTGGTTCTAGCAGACCCCATAGAGTTGATGGAGTTAAAGGGTATGAGAGATTAGGGTCTGAGAGTGAGTCTTTTGCTGTGTCTGATAGTAGCGTGGAGGAGATTGATGTGGATGATTGTAGTGAAGAAGGAGATGAAATGATGGATTTTGTGGGGGATGAGAGTTTGAAGTTGAAGAATAAGGGAAATTCAAATAAGGGTTTTGAGGGAATGGCCAATGTGGATGAAATAATGCTGGATGATAGTGAGGATGAGGTGGTTATTTTGGGTGAAGGAAGAGATTTAGTCGGGGAAGAGAGAGAGGAGGATGTTATTTGTATAGATGTTGATGAGGAGGATGATATGAGTGAGAAAGATGTGACTGAAAGTGGTGAACTGAATTCTGATTGGAGGAGGGGTAATGATGAACCTGTTTCATTGAGAAAAGGAAAGGGTGAGACTAGTAGCTTGAACATAGATGAGAGGAAGAGTAGTGAGGATGGGGATGGTTGTGGTGATGCTGTGTTTGATAATTCATGTGATGCTGTTGATTTAGGAGCGTCTGACTCATCGTTAGAATCATCCTCTTGTGAAGAGGACAAAGATTATGAGGATGATCAGGATTATGAAGTGGAAAAGTTGGAAACTTGTGCTAGTTTGGAGCAATTGAGTTCGGATAGTGGGGGTGAAGAGGAGGAAAAAGGGGAAGATGCTGAGGAATTTGAGGTTGTGAAGAGAGGGAGTCATGGGAGGGGGAGGCCAAAAGGAGTTGATGTTGGGTTGAAGAGGAGGAAGTATGGATTGGAAATTTTGGTTGATGTAGAGAATGACGAAGATAATTGTGTGGCTCGAAGAACCCGTTCTTGTTTTGTATCAAAATTGGGAAAAAAGAAAATGAAGCTCGGAACTTTAAGTCACCCACTTTGTGTTGATGAGGAGGAAGTGGAGTCTTCATCCGGGCATGATGATAGCGATGATGGTGCTGATGATGTTGGCAGTGGTGGTGTGAAGGCTGGGTCTAATGATGAGAGTGAAGATTATTCTAGTGATGATGAGACTGGTCATGGTGGTAAGATAAAATCTGTGTCTGCTAGTGAGAAATTTAAAACTAACAGAGGCAACATAGATGCTTGTGAGAGGAATTTACATGGGAAGGATAAAGGGAAGTTGAAGATACCAATCAAGGGAAATCGCATCCGTTTGACAAAAAATTGTAATGTTTTGACAATTCTTGCGGATTCCATTTTGGAGAAGGAAGATCGTTTGGAAGAATTGGTTTCTTTTAGAGATGAAAGTAATTCACCAGTTGCTGAGATATCTCTCCCATTGAAGTTCACTTTTGGAATTCAGGAGTCGAATCCACCAGAGAAATCAGAAGAAGAGAAAGAAATGGATAAACTTTGGGCTGATATGGAGTTAGCTCTTACATCGAGTGAAATTGGTTATGTTGATGCTGCTGAGGTATGTTGGTTTCATGAAGCAGCACGCCTATATATATATGTGTTTGTTTCCTCTCATACATTGCTTGAAACCTGTTTACAAGGCACTATAGTAATTTCTGTTTCGCGTGACAATGTTATTAATAATTTATCTTGTGATTGATTATTGGAAGTCTTTATAATTCAGAAAATCTATGTTCTAACCAAGCATCCCATGAAAAAATCCTCTGTTTTGGTGAAATTGTGAATTTGAGTATTCTGTTTTGATTTTGGTCATGATTAACTTAGTCGCTAAGGATCCCAATAGTCAAGACTATAAGTTTGTAATGCTTAATTATTGTTGAGTTCATCTGGTTGTTTTTATGCATCCTGATATTTGATTTGATTGAAATTAAATTTGCATTTCAAGTTCTAATAACAAAAGGCCTAATATGTTTAATAAAAAATAATTTAAAATGCATTCATTCTTGGACACAGCTTTCAGCAGTTGATGGAATATTATATTTGGCTTGTAGAAATTAATTTCCATGATGTCTGCCACATACTAAGCATCCCAGTTTCCAATATAATAGGTCATATCTGAACTACACTAGAATACTCTCTTACTTAATTAAATGAGTTGGAGCAACATGGTTATAATATTTATCATGCCTTTTCCTGTTATTGTTAGCAACTGAAAGAAGGTGAATGCATTGAAATTCATGGATTGATGGACTGCAAATCGATCCATTAATTCTTATTATCTCTGGAGAATAGAATGCCCTCTATTTTTGCATTTTGCTTCATTTTGGATGCTTGAATTTGGACAATGGTACAGATTGAATCAAATGTTTTAAGTTATAAACATATTGTTTTTATTTACACACACACACACACACACACACATACCGAGGTCAGTTACAAAGTTGTCTTTTTTTTTTTTTTTTTTTTTGGATGAAAAAAAAGGGCATTATTAACTTTCTTTTAGGTATTGAGTTTTTCACCCCTGAAACGTTTAGGTATTTTTAACACAACTGCCACTTGGATCTGTGTGTGTGTGTGTGTGTGCACGTGCATGCGTGTATGATCTTTTCCTGAAATTGAGGTCATTATTAAAAATTGTGTTGAAAGGTACTCTGAAAGCTCATGGCTGCCACATCGTAATTCAAATATCGTAAAGGCTGAAATTTTGGAACTATAGGTTTTAACATTGGTTTTAAATTTTTTTAACAGTGGTTCACACCTTCTTTTGTTATGATGTGTGTGTGTGTGTGTGTGTAGTATGTCATATTAGTGAAGTAAGGTTCTTAATGCTTGTTCTTTCTTGAATTACTTCAGTATGAACTTCATGTTCTTGATCTTATGAGTATATATCTATTTCATTATCTTATTGTATGTGTGTGTATGTTTCTTATTTATTGCACTCTGTTCATTATTTCTTATTAAAAAAAGGGATAAGATCTACAATTAAATCCTCCAATTCCTTTCAATTTTTATTTAGATGGAAGACATGTGACATTTAAAAAACAAATAAATGACATATGTCACATATCTGGCTAAAAATGGGAGGGAATTGGAGGAGATCCTTTCCCAAAAAAAAAAAAAATTTGTACTATGTTCATTATTGGTAGCATTTATGGTTGGAGAATGTGTTCGTAAGTCAATACTAGATTATGTTATCAACATGACTAAAAAACAAACATAACACTAATGATATTTGTAGGTTTATTAAAATTCTTCAAACACCTTAAAAGCATTAGTAATTGGAAAAGTAGGTCAAACCATTCGTGTTGTTGGTTATTTTGTTTAACATCCCTTCCCAGCCTTTATTTGTACACATCATGACCATTTATATAGGCTCTATATTTTTTTTTAATCTAATTTGACCAGTCTTTTTTCCCCTTCCATCTCCTCTTTTAGCATCTTATATGAGTGCATTTGTTACTGGTGAAACTTTAATTGTTTAATGTTGATCAATAGGTTGAAGATGAAGATTCCCTTCCTCCAGAGGATGAAGTTGATAGAGCTACCCTTTGCCATCAAGGGTATCATCAGCTTATTCTTGATGAAGAAGTTGGACTTAGATGTGAATTTTGCCCACACGTGCAACTGGAAATCAAGTATATTGTACCAGATTTTGTGAGTCTTACAATTTTTTCTTATTCATGTTTATATGAGTGAAGAAGGTTTGTCTTAGTCCAGTGAGCTGAATGACTGGTAGTTTCTGTCAAACCAATATTTTCTTTTCCACTTGATAACAGAGAAGTTTTGCATCAAATATCTGTTTCTTTTCTCTTTAAACTTGGTTTTCCATATTGCAGAGTAGAAATCCTTTTAGAAAATCAGACAGGAGAGACTCAGGTGCAATGAGCAACTCCATCATTGATGAGCTTAGTTCTCAAGACTGGTGTAGTGATTCCCTCTCTAACTGTGATCCCCAACTTCGAGCTGAAGGCACTGTGTGGGACATCATTCCTGGTATAAAAAATAGTTTGTATCCACATCAATGTGAAGGTTTTGAATTTATTTGGAAGAATATAGCTGGAGGAATTCATCTTCAGAAGTTTAAACATCAAACAACTTGTGCTGGTGGGAGTGGCTGCATTATATCACATGCTCCTGGGACAGGAAAAACCCGTTTGACCATTGTTTTTCTTCAGACATACATGAAATTACATCCCACATGCAGGCCTGTCATTGTTGCTCCTCGTAGCATGCTCCTTACATGGGAAGAGGAGTTCCGGAAATGGGATTTTGACATCCCATTTCACAATCTGAACAAGAATGAGTTGTCAGGCAAGGAAAAGCTGAGGCAAGATGGACACATGAACATAAGTGTAATCCGTATGGTAAAGTTGTATTCCTGGAAAAAGGATAGAAGCATCCTGGGGATCAGTTACACACTGTTTGAAAAGCTTGCTGGAGAAGTTAATAAAAAGGGTAAAGTAAGGACTGAACAAGATAATCATTTCAGGAAGATCCTTCTTGAGGTTCCTGGTATTGTAGTCCTTGATGAAGGGCACGTTGCTCGCAATCCTGATAGTCGGATCCTGCAGGTTTTGTCAAATATAAAAACGGATAAGCGCATCATCCTTTCGGGAACTCCTTTTCAAAATAATTTTTATGAGCTTTATAATACGCTATGCTTGGCAAGGCCAGTGTTTGAAGACAAAGAAGGTAAATGGTTATCTCTTACGAGTTCCATTACTAAAGTCACTGATGATAGACTGAAATATGAGAAACTGAAGAAGGTAAGAGATATGATTCAGCCATTTGTTCATGTACACAAAGGTTTCATACTACAAGAAAAACTTCCAGGGCTGAGGGACTCTTTGGTTATATTACAGCCATCCCAGCTGCAGAAGAGCCTCTTTGAGGAACTCCGTGATCATTTTGTAAGGTCCAACTTCAAATTTGATCATTATGAATCTTTGATTTCTCTCCACCCTTCACTGTTGCTTCAGTGTGGAGATGACAGTTTTCCTTCTGACAAGCATAAATTAGAAAAATCGAATCTTGAGGCTGGAGTCAAAGCAAAATTTTTAATTGAACTCATCCGGCTTTCCGAGGCTGTGAATGAAAAAGTTTTGGTTTTTAGTCAATTCCTTGAACCGTTAGCCTTTATAAAGGACCAGCTTAAGTATCATTTTAATTGGAATGAAGGAAAAGAGATGTTGTATATGGATGGAAAGCATAGTATGGAGCAGCGCCAATCCTCAATTAATGTTTTCAATGATCCAACTAGTGAAGCAAGGGTATTATTAGCATCAATAAAGGCAAGCCGTGAAGGGATAAATCTGGTTGGGGCTTCAAGGGTTGTTTTACTGGATGTGGTATGGAATCCGTCAGTTGAAAGGCAAGCTATATGTCGTGCATATAGGCTTGGGCAGAAAAAGGTAGTGTACATATACCATCTCATTGCGTCTGGTGCAAGGGAAGAAGCAAAGTATTATCGACAAACTGAGAAGGACTTGTTGTCTGAGTTAGTATTCTGTTCTTCTGGCAGGGATTGTGATCAGCAGAAAATTGCCCGGACAGTCTCAGATGATAAAATTTTGGAAGAGATGGTTCAACATGATAAACTAAAGTATATGTTTGAAAAGATAGCATACCAACAGAAAGAGTCTAAACTGATTGAGACTTATAGCTGGTTGGAGAAAGAACCAGTAACAACCTCACCATCTCGTCCTTGAGGCTGAAATTATTTTGTGTTTTTTGATTCTAGAAGTCTGGTCGCATTATAAAGCTATCAAAAGTTTTTGTAAACAAGTGTATTCAGTGAAGTATGGAAAAATTAAAATGGATTGTTTCATACTTAGTTTGCAACTAGTAATTTTGAGTTCTCTTCCTTGATTTTTATTAATTAGATTCCAGAATGTTTGAAGCATACCAATATTCCTCCTTTGTCTCCTGTGCCAACATTTACTCTTGCAGTGTAGAATAAATTTTTCCATCAGGTGAGAACTTTCTCACGAACTTTCTCAGGACATCAAGATCTAGTTAATTTAGTATTTACTACTTAGTCTCAACCTGAACTGGGGTGCGATTCTGGTTGATGTTTACGCTGCATATGCATTTCTAATTTTGAGGGGTGATTCTTGTGCACCTGGATCTGGTAAGTGGTGAACGAATATATAATGCAGGAGAAGAATGAGAGTAAGGTGAAGATGCAAAACTAAAAGCATTCACTAGATGAAAGACTGGCTTTCTCATGAGTCATGTATTTTTATTAACCCAAGTCCCAAACTCATTTCCTTCAGTTATTATCCATAGTATACCTGTTGATAATTGTTTTCTCTTGCTTTGCACTTCATGACGAGGGAATCATATATTTACCTCTCAAACTTCCTTAGAAAAAAATGCAAGTTTTATTTATTTATTTATTCCTGGCTGAAGAAAAGGAGTCTCGTGGAGCTCAGTTAAGTCAGTTACTCCATAATAAAATCCGC
The DNA here is from genome assembly GCA_032727855.1 of Quercus ilex subsp. ballota. Taxonomy (NCBI): domain Eukaryota; kingdom Viridiplantae; phylum Streptophyta; class Magnoliopsida; order Fagales; family Fagaceae; genus Quercus; species Quercus ilex. The sequence continues at coordinate 7,871,037 of CM064919.1, forward strand.
ACCAACCACTTACCGAAAATGAGGATCGACTTCTGTGCCTTTTGGTATTTTGTTCTGTAATGGCTTCCACTTTGTCTCTAGGTACAGTACAACTAAGATGACTCCAACTATTTAAACTGCAAAAATTTTTGAGGAGCATAATAACCTGTATCAATATTACCTAAGTATATAGGGCAATTTTAAGTCAGATGAGATGACTACAAAATTTTGGGGTGTAAAAAAAAATGATGCCTAACTTCTATTGTTTGTGTATATGTGTTTTTAATTATGGGGTACAAGTGATTGTGGCCACTCTGGATTATGTTGTTCTATTTTTCTTGATGTCATCATCACATGAAAATTTTTAGGAAATCTTTATGTGCAGTAAATTTTTGTTTGCCTCACAAGAAAAGCACATTTTTCTTTGCTTTTTAAATATAGCTGATTACAAATATAGGAACATTTAATACTAGTTAGTAGAAGATGGATTTGAATATCCAACCCTTTTTGTTGGAAACACCAAAAGTCAATTGAGAAATCTCTTGACATATAAGAACAGTTGATCTCAAAGTATTTTCAATAAACTTCACCTAAGTGAACTACAAATTGTTGTTTGGTATACCAAATATTCTATTTAAGCTGTATGATAATGCATGTTTAGGCCAGTGGCCATCATAAGCTGTTGCACAAAGGTTGAATGTGGGATTCATTTCACTTTCAATGGCAGCAGCAAGTTATTTTTTCTTCTTGTTGCTCTGCTCAGACCCAAAAAAAGAAAAAAAAAAAAAAAGAATTAAGTTTCATAAAAAAAAGGGGGGGGGGGGGGGGGAGGTGTAAAATTCTTTTTTGATCTAAACTATTGAAAGAAAAAAAAAACTATTTACAAAGTTTAAGAATGAAAAAAATTAAATAAAAAAATAGACCTTTTTAAAGGTTATGGATGAATAACAAACTTATAGCAAAGTTTAAGAACTAAAATAGTATTTCACTTAAAAAGAGGCAAAAAAAAAAAGAAAAAGAAAAAAAGAATTACATTGTTGAGACTTGAATCCAAACTATTGAAAAAAAAAAAAAAAAACCTATTACAGAGTTTAAGGATAAAAAGATTATTAAAAAAAATATTTAAAGTTTATTGACGAAAAACAAACTTATAATAAAGTTTAAGCACCAAAATAGTATTTTGTTTTCTAAAAAAGGTAAACCGGAGTTACGAAAGAAACTTTGAGCTCATATTGGTCATGGGTTGAGAATGGGAATTGAACTCTATAAGATCAAATCTCTTGTTGTTCCTCAATAGCTTAGTGGTAAAGCAGTCAACTGTTAACTGACTAGTCGTAGGTTCGAATCCTATTTGGGGAGATTTGATTCATTCCAAATTAAAGAATTCAGAATGAAAGGGTTGCTTTGACTGTTAAGAGTAGCTAACCCATTCCTTGTGTTTTTGTTTTTATTGCATTCTATTTCATTCCATCATATTCTGCTCTGTAATATTGGGGAATCACTGTCAATACCTTAGTGTAGGTTTGGAATAATCCTTTGTTCCACAGTTTGGGGTTATTTACAACTAGACAATTAAGTCTAATCAGATATACTAGTACTAGCAAGTGCATTTTTTATGTAGAATTTTATCCAAAAAGAGGCAAAAATGATAAAACAAATTAAAGAACCAAAAACAGTTTTTTTTTTTTTTTAAAGGCAAAATCAAATATTTCCGTTGCCGGGACTTGAACCCGGGTCTCTCGGGTGAGAGCCGAGTATCCTGACCAACTAGACTACAACGGATAATGCTTCTTAAACTTCACGATATATTTAATAAATACTATATAATTTCCTGTACCCGCTTTACAACTCTGGACCCGTTTGGGCACTTATAAAAGCGAATCGAAGAAACCCTAAGGGTTTCTCTCCAACTGCTCATTTTCTCAATCAGATTCCGCCGCTGCTTCTCTCTCAACACTTCCAATCCAATCAACATGGTACCCTCTCTCTCTCTCTCTCTTAATAGATTTCAATTTTCTCGATCAGTATTGTATATTGAAGCCTAGGATATGTTTGTTTACTAGGAAAATGAGGCTTTTCCGTTATTTCTTTCCTCTGTGTTTTCTTCGTATTACAAAAAAAGCAATTCATCAAAATTGGTGTCCCTATATTGTTTGAATTTATCGTGAACATATGAGTTCATTTTTCAATATTGGGTTTACTGAGTTGGATCGTTCTAACTACATGACCAGTAGGTGCATTGGTTTGGTCCTAAATTTGTTGGGTTTATTGAATATCTTAGTAATTCTAGATGGAAATGTTGCAAATTTAAAGTGGTGCAAAGACCCCGATGCCATGGTTGATGTTTATGAGACAAAGGAAATATGGGTTTTGGTTGTTACTTACAATGAACCTTTGACTGCTTGTATGGTGTATTGAACATGTTGCATATCTTATTGATTTAGAGCTGTTCATTTTGTTGAGGAGTATGCTGTTCTTTGACTTGCATTATGTTAAATTCGCGGCATGATTAATAATAATGGCAGGAAATGGTTTTGCTGTCAAGGATTTTACACATCTAGTTGAATTTCTTTCTTAAACATTGACTAAGAGTGATAATAATACCACGAGTTTGTTTGTCATCGGCTTTTTACATCCTCATTTTCTCTACAAACAACCAGACTTCAGTTTTCAGTAAATAAAGTAATAAGCAATCAGCAAGAAGCTGCATCCAAATGCATACACATCTCTTCCTTGTACCTCTTGCTGTCAATAGATAGTCTGGCTGACCCATGATTTCGCTAAATTTTCCAGACTGTTACCCTACTTTTGGATCTTTTTTTAATTCAAATTGCATTTGCATATAGTTTTGGTTTTGGATCTAAGGTGATCCCTTTGTTTTTGGATGCAGACTAAGAGAACAAAGAAGGCGGGTATTGTTGGAAAATATGGTAAGTGCTTTGAATTTATATGTTTTTAATCTTATATGAATCTTGATTGATATTTTTTCCCCATAAATGAGAGATTGCATTTTGATCTAGTGTTCTTGATTGGGTAGTGCCTCCCCTTGCTCCTCAATAAGGGTGAGCTGAGAATTTATCTGATAGTGAATTAATGAGACTTGTCTTAACTATAATTTTACTTGTCTGAAGTCTTTATGTGGAATTTTTTGTTTTTACCTAAATGATAAATTTGTAATTTTTGTTTTATTTTGAATTGTTGTAATTTTGAATTTGTGTTTTAACTATTTAAATATAGTCCATTTGTTATATAGTAAAGTTAGGGTCAATCAATCTAAAGCTATTACTTCATTGATAATTTAATGTGAATTCTGCACTTTGCTTATGTCTTTATTTTTCTTTGTTTTTGCGTTCCAATACTAAATTTCTGAATTTTCTGTTAAGTATTGAAATAAGAGAATATGGATAAGGGGAAAAAAAAAACACTGGCCAAATTCTCCTTTTTTTTTTTCCCTCTTTTTGATTACCTTTGCCAGAAACCATTTATACTGTTCCAAATTTGCATGAATATTTTTTTAAAAATTGCGTGTTGCCTCTTTTTATAGGTACCCGTTATGGTGCCAGTCTGCGAAAGCAGATTAAGAAAATGGAAGTTAGCCAGCATAGCAAATATTTCTGTGAATTCTGTGGGAAGGTAAGGCGATGTTCTTGTGTTATCTGTTTTCTTTTGGGGGTTAATGACAGCACTTCATTCAAATGTAATGTGTTCTAATTATTTACTTCCATATTGCAGTTTGCAGTGAAGAGGAAGGCCGTTGGAATTTGGGGCTGCAAGGACTGTGGAAAGGTCAAAGCAGGCGGTGCCTACACCTTGAAGTACTAACTCTAACTTGAAATAGTTTGCTTTTCCTCTTCATTTTTGAACCCTTACAAGTAAATGACTAATTGCTGTTTTTGTCATTTTGACAGCACTGCTAGTGCTGTGACCGTGAGGAGCACCATTCGGAGGCTGAGAGATCAAACTGAAAGTTGAGTAGCAATCGGCCTATTCTATCTTGTTTTTGAATGTCCGCACCTTTAGAAAGAAGCGCTCCTTTACGAATGTTTGTAGTTTGTTACTTTTTAACCCGTTCATCATTAATGCTATGGAAATTGTTGGAAGTATTTTTGTTAAACTGAGATTTACACTTCTCCGCTGTTGTCATACTTGTCAAGTTGGTTTCTGGTAATATTAGAACAGTTAAATTGTGTTTTCACGACTTAGAATGTGAGTTACAAGCAATAATTTGTTTCCAATGTTGATCTTGTCTCCCCGGAATCTGATTCTTTATCCACTGCCTTAAAGTGGGATATCAGGATAACAAATAGAGGTGCATCCTTGTTCCTTTTTATTCCGCAGCAATAAGGTTGGGTTCTGGAGTAATTTACGTTGTGAGCATAGTTGTGCTATACCCAATTTATCACTGATTGGGGTAACCCTTTTTCCTTGGCAAGTGTGATAAAATGTGAAAGCACCTTGAGAATACTTCTACAGGGTAAGCACGCAGTTTATGAAGAATTTTTTGGGATATGGAATGAACATTATGCCTCTACTTGACTTTTGGCAATACCTACTTGTTGGTTACCAATCTCTGAGAATGAGGGACTCGATATCGTGCCACAAATGAGAGAAAGCATTTGTTATGTAGACCACTCACCCTCACCCTCACCGTAGGTAGTATCAGTTTATTCAGATTATATTTGAACTTAGTTGACGTTTATTTTTTTATACTAAAATGATGGAGTTGAAACATGGTTCTCAACTAAACCCACAACCCTAACAGATAATTAGTAACCCAAAGAGTTATTGAGTCCCAAATTTATTCCTATATCAAATGAAAATCTTGAAAACCATTGTTAAATGCTTCAAAGCTCAAACCCTTATCAGCCAAATCAAGCTTGTAGCTTATAGCAGCCCTCTTAGAAACCCATTGTCGTTGCAGAGACAATGTGCTGTTAAGTTCGTTATCCATGTGTTGATAAATATTTTGGTACTTGGTTGATACTTATAAATATTTTTAGTATCGTGTATTGTATCATGTATCAGAGCATCCGTTACAGGTTTCAAGAATACCTTCTTGCTCTCTCTGGGCCAGAACATCCCACGCTTCCCTCAGTCCTGAATTGCTAGGTCCCACCACCTCCAGGTAGTATAAAAATCAATGTCAACGCAGCTATTTCTACCAGCAAAGTAGCTTTTGCGGTTGTTGCTAGAGATCACCTTGGCATTGTTGTAAAGGTTTGGGCTAGAATCTTGCCAACCTGCTCTTCTCTTCAAGCTGAGACTGAGGCCTCCTCGGCGGTGCAGCTTGCCAAGCGTGAATGTTGGCATCATGTCATCTTTGAAGGGGTTTCAAAGACTTGTTTTGACGCGCTCCTCTCCCCCGTTTGCACCCCGGACTGGTCCATCTACACCTTAGTAGATAATATTCGTGTTTTAGTGGATGTTTTCATATCCTGCTCTTTCCTTTGGGTTAATAGGCTCTATAACTCTGCTGCCCAAACAGCAGCAGAGTTTGCTTTAAGTTCTAATTCCTCTTAGTTTTTTTTTTTTTTTTTTTTTTTTTTTTTTTTTTTTTTTTTAATTTCGGAAATCTTCCCTTTGCTTTGTTTGCCACTTGTAAGGAGAATTCACCCCCCCCCCCCCCCCTTGGTTTCTTGTCAGTTGTTTAATGAATTGCAGATTTTCAATAATAATAATACAAACACATAATAAAATTTATAAAAAAAATTATATATATATATATATATTTTTTCATTTCATTATAAATTCAAAATATATTCAATTAATGACTAATTTAATCGTTACTTATATAATAATATTGAACAAAGTTAACTCAACAAATCAAACTAATGCAAATTGATTAAATTCAAAAGTGATAATACAAGACCTATGAGCCAAAATAATAATTTCTTTTCATCATATCTATCATCTTGCCTAATCAACTACATCTAAATTAATGTTCTTATCATGTTCATTATCTTGCAAAATTATTTATTCATTGAATTTTTTTTTTTTTTTTTATCATTAACATTTATTATCTCTTCTAGTTCTTTTATTTTCAATTTTTTCTGGACATTCTAGCTTCTTTGACTTCAAACAATAATAGCAAAAATAGAAAATAATCATGTTGTCATTTAATAACTTATTTATAATAGAGAAAAGAAATTTGCAAATATGAATGTGAAGTATCAATTGGCAAGTGTGTAGTTTAAATTTTGTAGGAGAGAGGAAAATTTGTTAAAATTGTTTTTTTGTGTTAAGTAAACCAATAATTTGTGTTAAAAACAAGTTTAATAACTTGTTAAGCTAAAATAAAAGTACAAATTTTAGCAAAAATCCATTTTAAAAAAACATGTCTATGTATCATACGAAACGTAGAATTTTACTATATGATATGATACGTAGAATTTTACTATATGATATAATTCATACAATACACACCTATATATCATACGATTCATGACCACTCCCAATAAGGAACTTTTTTGTATGCAATATGCTATCGTATATCGTATAATATTGACAACTATAGACACGGCGATGTATAACATACAAATTACATTAAATTAATGCAAATCTTTATTTTTCTATGGATAAATTCATAATTTATGTAATTATCCAACATACAAAGTTATTACCAATTTATTTTTTGCTTTAAATATGAAAATATGTAAAATCTTATGATTTATAACCCAATCCTATGATCCACCATAGCATCCTGATCTTAGAAAGATCAGATCTTTTCTTCTTTTTTTTTAATAAAAGTACTGTACACAACTTTGGCTGGGCCATTTTATCCGATCACCAGCTCATACATGATATTTACATTTACAAGACAACGCTAAATTTGTGATTGTGAAGGCAGCAAACCCAACGCTAAACTCAGGCACCTCAGTGCCAGTCTTCACTCAAACCTCAGAAATCCTATGTACAATTATTGAAGCCAGAAAAATGCAGGAACCAACTTGCTCCACAATCAGCCATTTATTCCAATGACTGAATGCGGTTCCAAGCAGGAACCCAGCATGCGCAGCGCTAAAATGGGAGAATTAACAGCAAAAGTAAAAAGAGTAATGGATACAATAAAAGTAAATCATTTTGGCATTTTGCGGCATTCTTGAAGACTTGTGCATCTTAAACTTTATCTTATGTGAAAACAGATGCAAGTGGGCATTTTGTAGTGAAAGCATGATGCTGATGATGAAAAGTCTCTCTGGATCAGACACATGGAATTGGCGTCCCATAGTTGTTGTTACTAAGACGCATTTGGTTTTGGACTGCCTTTACAGCCGCAACTCTTGCTGCATTTGCTGCTTTATTAGCTGCTGCAACAGCCTTCTTCACCCTTTCGTCCACCTTTCCCGCATTAAATGCCTTCTCAGCAGCTTTCTGTGCTTCCTGCTCATAACACACCTCAATTAGAAGTTGTTACTTGTTTCAATAATTAAGGTTGTCTGTGTTTCAAACAGACTGACAAAAATGCAACTGTATAACAAGCCTATTAAAGTTCTGTTTGCATTTTGGCTTTGAGCTTCTCTCCACAACCCCAGTGGACAGCTATCTGAAACTAATCATAAAACAAACCAAACACAATCTAGGTTCCATGTCCTTCAGAAAAGAACTAAACACTACAGATATGTCCCACCTTTGACTGCTAAATACACCTTGACTGGACAAAGAAAACACCTCAATTGTATGTTTTCCAGCCAATCAGCTATTGTGCAGAGGAAAGAGCTTTATCCTCCGCAAGCACGGTAATCTTAGCCATTAGTTTACCTTTCACATATAATTTATATCCTACATATACTATATACAGTTCAATTTCACTTGGGGAGGAGTAATTCATGCTCCCCTGCAGTACTCTCAAGCTCCACCATTTACTTCATTAAATAAAATGCAAAGTTGCCCTTAAAATGAAGAAGTGTGTAAATATTTCCTTTTTTTGTTTTTTTTGGGGGGGGGGGGGGGGGCGCATCCAGGCAACTTTGTCTCTCTCACCCATTTGGAGCATCTTTGGTGGCAAAATGGTTAAACATCTAAAATTCTTTACTTTTTTTGGTTAACATTTTGTCGGGAGGCATTTATTTTTGAAGGTTTCCATTCTGAACGCACTTAGGATATTCAGATTCTCATTCTAGAAATGCAGACAATGATATGGACTTTGGAACAAGTGAAACCTATGGAGAACAGGAGTGATTTTGATTTCAGAATGTCAGCAGCTTTTTTCCCCTCATAAGAATTAGGTGGTGGTTGAGGTTATAACTTATAGGTTTGCCCTAGGGGATGCGTTAGTTTCTTACCAATGGTCATACCTAGTGCACATGGCACTTGCTTTTGTGGGATTTGGGAGAGATTATAACACTGGTGGGAGGCAATGGTCAACAGCAGCTGCTTAAAAAAAAATTTCAGGTTCTCCAATATGTGAGAGAGAGAGAGAGATTTTTCCCTCAGGCATAGAAGAGAGGACAGAAATGGCCAATGATCAGGTTTTGGGGATTCTAATCATGAAATTAAAGGACAATTTTATCAATATTTTTGTCAAGTTAGGAGTAGAGGTAAGTGTAAATAGTGATAAGCTTTACTGATTCTGGATTTCATTTTATTTAGTGGTTTTTCTTTGCACAGGAATTTCATTTCACAAGGTAAAAAACCACATTTACCTTGACTGCATTGAGAACTTTGGTATGGCTGACAGCATAGGGAGATTCGGGATGGGTTAGTTGCACGCAAGGAACGTCAAGAACCCCATTTTGCCAATGACCAGATTGTGTCTCCCCGTTCCTGAAGGTGTACATACCAAGTCCCTGCCTCCTTCCCTCATGCCAGGCTCCCTCATACCGATGTCCATTTCCAAATTGATAGACTCCAAAACCATGCATTTTGTCTGCAAAATATTCCCCAGCATATGTGTCCCCATTCCTGCATTAATATAGGAAGCACATTAGCATGAATGCCCCATCATAAAAAATTGCAATTCGTATCTGGCCATGTGTTTATATAACACAATGATCAGAACAGTATTCTTTATACAATTGAAACTGCCACGGGTAAGTAAACTGCTATCTCAGATCAGGAATGACCCCAGTTAAAAGAAAGCCTTGACGTAATGCAACTAAGAGATGATTGTGATTGATTCTCAAAAAAAAAAGAGATGATTGTGATTTGTGACTAATCCATTAATTAACTGTCACAAGATGTTGGATAGCTATTCCTCAAGATAAGTCAGTGGCCCCTTTGCATGGCAAATTCTTAGATATTCAAAGTAAATGAACATGAAATCACATACTGAAGTAGAATTTAAAATCACACTAGCTATTGCTTTCTAATGAAGAAAATATCTGCATCTTCTACATATGATATTGGCATTAACATTATTCAAATGAAGTTTAACAATTTTCATGCATCAGGCATCAGGCAAGATCTTAATAGCATCCACATGTTTTTTAGCTCATGCAAATATGAATTATCCAAATCATAAGCCTACACAAATCCAATAGTTAGTTTTAATCGCTTAATCATCAATATACTGAATATATTGCACTTAATTTACACTATTTTGTACTCGATTTTTTGTATTCTTTAGCTATCCGTCAATATATTGTAATATGATGTTAATCAGCTTATCCAAGCTTTGTTTTGCAAAACATGAACCTATATAAATTTGAGATTTAAATGTTTGACTCACATTTTTTAAAAACAGCTCATTCTTAAATTACCCAGAAAGTCAGGACAGTTTCCTATTCTCAATTCAAATCAAATATAACACATCCATGTATACAGCATATAAATACGTCCAGTTTTGCTTGTCTACAGTTCTTTACGTGTTTGACACTGAAACAGAATTTCCTGCAGTAAGCTTGTTATAAAATTCCTTGGGAATATGGACATAAGGTGGAAGTCCCATTTGGCCTATTGCTAATTACAAGAATGGTAATGGAAACTATTTTGGGCATATGGAAGTTAGGTGCCAGAATGGTGGTGAATAAGGCCTAATTCAATAACTTACATCAAAAAGATATTTATATAGTGTTTAAGCAGGATCATCCATAGGTTAATAAGGTTGGGGGAAAGGGGGTTATGAGGAAACTATAATTAGTCCAGCCCAACCATACAAGGATTCTGATACAGGTGCTGGTATAAAAAACTACCAAGTTTTCTGACTTGGCATCTTCAAAACAAAATCAACAAAGAGTGACAACAGATGAAATATGGTCCCAAGAATTCTGTAATTGTTTGTGACACAGCAAATGCTTGCTAAGAAATGTGCATCAGGCAGCCAAGTAGAAATATATCATGATGGTTAGACTTGGAAACATTTTCAATTATTTGTTGAACAATAATTACTTTTATAAAGTATAGGATGCCATATAAATAATTGAGCAGCAATTCAATGCCAATTACAATGTAGTCTATGACCATAAATACATCTGTTGGGTAGTTACAGTGTAAAACCCTAAGAGTTTCCCTTCAGCATGTGAAAACATATTGCATATTTAGTTAAGTAGACAAAATAACACTCATTGAAACAATGGAATTTCAAATGAACAGCTGAAAACCTGAAACAATAAGCAGGAAATGTAAAGAGGATATAGATATTGTTTAGACCTTTAAAGAATATATGTGAACAGCAATGAAAGTTACAAATGGCAACCATAGGAATGCTTAAAACCTGAAAATTTTTAGATGTGATGTTCTAACACATGCTGGAGGTAGCTTGAATAGTGACAGTCCAATAATTTTCAAAAATGAAACACAAACAGGGAAAATTACAAAATTATGTGCAGGATCCATTAGATCACACAATCAAAAGCTAACAAAACTTGGGTATACAATTTAAGAACTCAGGAATGAAACAAACAAACTTAGTTGACATAAGTTCTAATCTATATGATGCACTAAACCAGCTACCCCCTAATTCTGTAGCCCTGAACAAAACAGTGTTGCCATACTTTCTGTATAAAAAAGGTAAAAAACACCTAGATTATTACACAAAGTTTTAAATGGAAGGGAATGTGTAGATTAGGATTCATCCAATTCATTACCAGTGTTAGTTTCACCTATATTTGCACGCAATGCAAACACATTTATAAATAGAAGGCATAAGTAAGAACTTGATCAAGGTAGAAATAGGTATAATAGACTGAAATCAGCTAGGAGCATAGAATCAAACTCCAGAACAAGATTCTATATTTGAACAACCCTAAAAATCAGAGAAAACACAATTTACCCCTCGGTGAGGTAAACATTAACCGCTAGTAACCTACTAAAATCCTTGTAAACAAATATTCTGCAGTTTGGATAGGCTAAAATTCAAGCATCAGCAAAGTACCAAATACAACAACAAAAGAATCCAATGCAATCCATTAATGGAAACCACAAAAGACTTACCTGAAATGGTAATGACCAAGCCCGTGTTTAACACCCCACTTGAATTCCCCAACATAGTGGCTCCCATCCTGACAAGTATAGACTCCAGACCCATGACACTGCCCATTAGACCATTCTCCAGCATACACATCACCAGTGTAGAACCTATACACCCCAATCCCATGCCTCAATCCCTGCCTATACTGCCCGCGATACCGGCTTCCTTTTGCCCACGTCTCAACTCCATATCCATCATACTTCTCATCAATCCAATCCCCCTCATACCTCCCACTCATATGATAGTAATAAACCCCACTTCCAGAACACTTTCCCTTGTGGAATTCACCCTCATAAACATCCCCATTCCTGTAAACTTGCTCCCAAGACCCCGAATTCGGCTTTTTTACCGATTTGGGCTTCGACCCAATTGACCAAATAACAGGATGAGATGGCCTTGAGGCATAAGAAGATGAACAAAGCTTAATTGGGAATGACCGGGCAAAGAATAATCGAATCGAAGGAAGGCGAGGAAGGGGAAGATTGAGAGAAATCAAAAGGGCAGCTAAGAAAGCTAGCAAAGCAAGGAAATCAAGGATAAAACAGCGGCGTGGACTGGAGACGAAGTAGTAAAGGGAAGGTAAGGAAAGGAGGATAACAAAGTGATAATGAGCTCGGAAAACCTTCAAAGCCAGTAACTTTTGGGAAAGGGAGATTAGATAAGCAGCAGTAAAACATGAAAAAGATTGCGATGAAGATTGTATGCCCAAAGTTTTGTGATCGTAACGGTTGACAGAGGATAGTGATGGAGAGTGGGAAAGTGTGGAAGGTGATTGAATCATAATAGGCCTCTTGTGGGGTGTGGAATGAAGGGTTTTGCCTTTTGAGGAATTGTTGGAAATGGGTTCATGCTGAAACTGGTTTTGGTTTTGGTGGGGTTGGAATTGGTTGGGAAAGAAGTGGCTGGTGCTTTGATGCGGATTTGATTGGATATGGCTACGGCTATGGCTTTGGCTTTGGATTTGGAACTGTTTTTGATGAGTTGGAGGAGACAAAACTGGTGAAATTGGGTTCAAATCGGAAGAGATGCCTCTGCTTTCTTTTCCGATTTGAGTTTCAGGTTTCTTCTGATGCATTTACATACACAAATCAAAATTCTGTCTGTGCGCGTGTGTATATATAAGAGAGAGACAGAGTGTAATTTAGTGGATTTTGTTTCCTTAATTTTCTGAGCGAGTGAGGTTCCTTAATTTAGTGGATTTGAAAATCTGCGTGTAGTTTACAGTTGGTTCTGGTTTTTCATGTCTGGCTTTTGCAGAGATAAAATAGATAAAACCCAAATCAGATGGGAGAGAGAGAGCTCACAATGTTTCGGGAATGAGCTGAGCTTGCGCGGATAAAGAAATAGGTGTTCTTCTTATAAATAGACCCTGCCTTTTATCTAATTCACGGATATGCCACTCATGTTTGTATTTTAATTTTAACTGTGAAGTTTTGGTCTTGAAAGTTTATGTATCATTCAACTCAGGGATTAGCCAGTCTTCTTCTTACCCAAGAAGCTCAAAGACAGGCGATGTAATATAAAGCTACCAACTTTAGCTTCATTGTCGATAGCCAAGAGTGGTTAGGGGTCTTATCTTAAGGTGCAATAGTGCAACTTTATCCTCCCTTAAGAAACCACCATATTGTTTATGGGATTAACTAATCAATACCTTAAAAAAAAAAAAAAAAAGCCTGTTAAAACAATAATGATAATGTTAAGAATACAATTTTTTTCCATAATTTGATAAGGTAATAAGTTATAATTGAAATGTCACTTTTATATGAGTTCATTAATGACATTACTTTTATTACTATATACTTTTTTTCCTTTAAAAAAGCTTTTATTACTATATACTAATTTCAATAGATTATGTTAATAGTAATAAATAATTTTATATTTTTAGATTTTCCATCTTTTTAGTGGGTAGTTAAGATAGAGAGAGAGAGACCAAAAGGTGGATACAGTGTACATTGTTACATACTCTATTGATCTATTGAAGAGACAGAATTGATGTATATTCTATCACTAGCTAAATCTTATCACTTAAACTAAGTAGTAACTAAAGTAACAATCATAATAAAAAACAAGATAGAGCAACTAGGGCAAATCCATCTTTGATTCTATTTAAAAAATAAAAAGACACATTCATCTTCCATTATAAGAAGATCACATGAACCATATCGAAAAATAGTATAATCATTAAACTACTCACTTTTTTTTGTCAGCAAGTATTTAATTGGGTTAAGATCAGGCCTTTTACTTGGCCTTTATGGTACTTTGCCCTGCTTTATTGTATCTTATGTTGCTGATAGCTTTCTTAGTCAAACCTTAAAAATGAGTTTAATACTATCCAATGTTAAAAGTTGCCTGCCATTTATAATATATTAATTTTAAAAAATCCAAGGCCATTTGTCAATCAATAAGAGAGAAAAAAAAAAAAAAAAAAACTAGGGACACAACTTGTGTCACAATTTCAAAGTGATTAATTGTGAATGATAAAACAAAAATGATAGGTCTATATAAAAATAATTATTTATCACTCACAATAGACAACTTTCTTAAGTCTTGACAAATTAATAATGGTCATATAAAAAATGAATCAATAAACTTTAAATAGAAAATAAATATTTGAACAAGTTGTAACAAGATCAATATCATAAAACAAAATAAACTTCGGAATATAGCACGTCTAGAGGATTTATTAATATAAACTAAACTTTCAGTTAATATATTGTTGGATTCTATTTGTGCGCACCCAAAACCGAAACCAGTTGGGTTGGGCCTCACTTGGGCTCACAACTTACTTGTATAGTGGGTTTGGATTTCCTACACTGGGTAGTTCTCAACGCCAAGGCCCAATGGAATCGCTTTCCTCTCCTCGGGAGTCTGAACTACTTCCTCACTCCGTTTTCTCTCTATTTACACTCTTCCTTTCCTGCCTTCTCCAACCCTTGTCTTCTCAAAGCTTCGGGTATTTATAGTTCACAGAATAGCGGAGAGGTCGTAATTATTTGCCAATAAGTGCAATCGGCAGTCCAGTATTATCGATCGTAAGTGGATGGTTAGGTAGGCATGGGAAGCGGTGAGGGTGGCGTTGGAACTTGGTTCCCACCTCCACGATAGTTCTCGACAGAGGTGCCTCTCCGAGGCACGGCCGGGCAGGTACAGGGCGGGGTGTCCCGCGAACCATATGTTTATCACTGCTCGGGAAGGAGTTCGCCGAGAAACAATGAAAAGGCAAAGTCTGGGCCCGTAGCAAGCGTGACTCGGGGGTGGGCCGCTTGGCAAAGGGAGATGGGCCTCATGGGCCATATATCCAGGTCAAGGTCCAAGGCCCGCTATGGGTCATGGTGCGGGGGCCGTACAATAGCCCCCCCTTGATTCGCTCCCCATTCCCGGGGATGAATCAAGGATCACGAGGGGTAAATGCGTGTCTGGGAAGTCATAGGGTCAGTGCCCAGCCATTGTGGGGCGCATTAATGCGCGTCTCAAAAGACGCATTTGGAATTGACTGAGGCCTATCCGCCATTATTGTCTGACGGTTCGTGAATCGAGGCGTCGCGCGTGTGGCCGTTTGAAGCAGCGGTTCGCGTGGTTTCCTTACAGTGGATCATTCCATGCCTCTCCTTCCACCCACCCCATGCTTCTCGGAATGCCCGGCTGTCGAACTGTAGTCCGTTGTCAGATATGATAGTGTTCGGCACCCCGAACCTGGTGATGATATTTTTCCATACGAATTTCTTCACTTCCACATCTCGTATGTTGGCCAACGCTTCAGCCTCCGCCCACTTGGTAAAATAATCGACGGCCACCAGAACGAACTTTCGGCCGCCTGTCGCCCGAGGGAACGGGCCGATGATGTCCATCCCCCATTGTGCAAAAGGCCAAGGGCTGCTGATCGGGTTCAGGTGGCCCGCAGGCTGATGGATCAGAGGGGCGTGCTTCTGACACTGCTCACACTTAAGCACATACTCGGCAGCGTCTTTCTGCATCTGAGGCCACCAAAATCCTTGAGTCATCGCTCGGTGCGCCAACGAACGTCCCCCGACATGGCCGCCGCATACCCCAGAGTGTAGCTCCCCCAAGAGCTCGCCCACCTTCTCCGGGCGTAAGCACAAAAGGTATGGCCCTCCGAAGGACCTTCGATATAAAGTCCGGTCTTCTGCCAACCAATACCGAGAAGCCATCCTCCGGATCCTGATGCCCTCCTTCTCGTCACTCGGCAATTGGTCGTCAGCCAGAAAGTCGGTAATGGGGTCGATCCAGCACGGGGCAGGTGCTGCGATGGCCGTGACATTGATCCCTGTTGTTCCCGAGTCGCTCATTACCCCGACGCTCGGTTCCGAAATAAGCTCGACTTTGATTTGCCGTGGTATCTCCTCGGCAACTGACGACGCCAGTGTGGCTAGGGAATCGGCGTGTCTGTTCTGTGTTCGGGCTATGTGGAAAACTTTTACCGCGTTGAAGCTGGTCATAACTATCCTCGCTTGCTCTAGGTAGGCTTTCATCCGGGGATCTCGAGCTTCAAAACTGCCCTGCACCTGATTAACCACCAGCCGCGAATCCGAGTATAGCTCGATCTCCTGAGCCCCCAGGCTCGAAGCTACCCTCAGTCCGGCCAGAAAAGCCTTGTATTCCGCCTCGTTGTTGGACGCCCTGAAACCCAATCTAAATGAGTGTTCTAGTCGTATTCCTTCGGGGGTGATCATAACAACCCCTGAACCGGCACCCGTGGAGCTCGACGCGCCGTCTACGAATATTTTCCACGGTCGAGCCTCTAGTTGGCAAACCATCTCCCCCTTCTCTCTGGGTGAAAACTCAGCGATAAAGTCTGCAAGGACTTGGCCCTTCACCGAGCTTTGAGGCCTATACCGTATGTCGAAGGAACCGAGTCGAGTCCCCCATTTGGCTATACGGCCCGTGAAATCCGACCTCTTCAATAACGACTGTAATGGGTACTCGGTCAGGACGTGTACGGTGTGAGCTTGGAAATAGTGCGGCAACTTCCTGGTGGAGTGTACCAGGGCTAATACGAGCTTCTCCAAGGGCAAGTATCTCGTCTCGGTGTCAACAAGTGTTTTGCTGACGTAGTACACGGGTTGCTGGATTCCTTTGTCCCTCAGGAGCACAGCACTCACGGCGTGCTTGTATACCGCTAGGTACATGAACAAATCCTCACCTGTCTCCAGTGCCGCAAGCACGGGCGCTCGCGCCAAATAAATCTTCAGCTCCACAAAGGCCTCTTCGCACTCCTCGCTTCACCGAAATCCAGTCCATTTCTTCAGCAGTTGGTAGAATGGTCGGCAGCGATCTGCGAATTTTGAGATGAACCGGTTAAGGGCAGCCAGCATCCCGGTTAGTATTTGCACTTCCTTCGGGTTGCTCGGTGGCTTCAGTCTTCTCACAGCTTCTATCTGGCCGGGGTTGACCTCGATCCCCCGTGTACTGATCAGGAACCCCAAGAACTTCCCGGCCCCGACGCCGAACGCGCACTTCTCTGCATTAAGGCGCAACTTGTGTCGTCGGAGAACTTCGAAAACCGCCTGGAGGTCCCCCATATGCAGGGCTTCCTGTTTGCTCTTAACCACCATGTCGTCGATGTACACCTCGACCGTGCGCCCTATCTTGTCTCGGAACATTCTTGTCATCATCCGTTGGTAGGTGGCCCCGGCGTTCTTCAGTCCGAAGGGCATCCTCGTGTAGTGGTAATTTGCCTCCGGGGAAATGAACGCCGTCTTTTCTTGATCCTCGGGCGCCAGGGCGATCTGGTGATACCCTTGGAAAGCGTCCAGAAAGCTCATCCTCGGGTGCCCACATGTGGCGTCCACCAGCTGATCAATCTTTGGCACGGGAAAAGGGTCTTTCGGGCAAGCTCTGTTTAGATCGGTGAAATCGACGCAGACTCTCCACTTGCCGTTCTTTTTCTTCACTACCACGGTGTTCGCCAACCAATTCGGGAAGAAGATTTCCCGTACCACCCCTGCCTCTTTCAACCTCTGAACCTCCATTTTTACTGCCTCGGTGTGCTCCCAGGCTGATCTCCTCGGCCTTTGCTTTTTAGGGGCGAATGAGGGGTCAACCCCAAGTCTATGCACGATGAATTCGGGGTCCACCCCGGGCACCTCGTATGGACTCCATGCAAATACGTCCGCATTCTGCATTAGGAGTAGCAACATCTCTACTTTTTCCCGGTCCTCCATGCTCTCCCCTATTTGGAAGTACTTCTCCGTATCCGGCAACACCTTTACCTTGAGCATGTTCTCGGCGCGCGCGACCTCTGGCGGGCCCTGTAATTGCTATAAAGGTGTCCCCGACGACGAACATTTAGGATCGGCCTGGTCTTTCTGGATGGTCTGCTCCTTCCAATCGACCATGGCGATCAAACATTGCCTGGCCGCCTGCTGACTTCCTTGTATAACCGTGACACCATAGTCGGTGTGAAACTTAACCCTCATGTGCAGAGTAGACGGGACAGCCCCCATTGCATGTATCCATGGCCTCACTAGAATCGCCGTGTATGGGGAGTACGAGGTAACTACGAAGAAGCTCACTATTGCCTCCTTGCCCCCCATGTTCACGGGCAAACAGATTCGCCCCTCGGGCGCCACCATTTTCCCATCGAATCCAACCAGGGTAGTGTTGTACTTCGACAGATCTTCATTCCTCAAACCGAGCCCCCTGAATAGGTCCGGGTACATAACATCTGCTCCGCTTCCCTGGTCTATCATTATTCTCTTCACAACGAAACCGCCGATCCTTGCCGTGACTATCAGTGCGTCGTCGTGCGGCTGAATGGTTCCTTCCAAATCACTGTCATCGAAAGAGATCGGTTCTCGGGTAGGTCTGATCTTCTTCGAGGGAGGCGGCACGCCCGTACCCCCCTCTACCGACATCATGGTCAGCACCTCCTTCCCTTTCGCCGTTGAGGTGCCCCTCGGGGCGACGTGGATAACGTCAATTATCCCGAGAGGGGGCGGAAGGGGATTCCCTATGTGTGGGGCGCCATGCCCTGCTCCCCGATTCCCGGCATCCGTCACAAAATCCTTGAGGTGTCTCGCCTTAGCCAACTGCCCGAGATGGTCCCTTAACACTCGGCACTGCTCGGTAGTATGCCCCCGGTCTTTGTGGTAGGTACATTATAGGTTCTGATTCCTCCTAGAGGGGTCGCCAGCCATCCGGTTCGGCCATCTGAAGTACGGCTCGTGCTTGATCTTATCCACAATTTTATGCACGGGCTCCTTGAACGTCACGTTCACCTCCCCTGCCGGCGCTACTGGCTCTTGAATCCTCAAATTTCCCCGTGCCCTTTGTTGAAAACCGCTCAGCCGAGGACGATCTGTCACCTGTGCCTTGCCTTTGCTTTGTATTCTGTCATCTTCCAACCGCTTGTACTCCTCGATGCGCCTCATCAGCTGCCTCATATCCTCGGGAGGTTTCTTGGTTAATGATTCCCTCAACCCCGACTCGTCAGGCAATCCCATTCTGAAAGTGCTCACCGCGATCTTCTCGTTCCCTCCGCCGATCTCGTTGTAGAGCTCCCAGTATCGGCTAGCGTAATCACGGATGGTTTCCTCTGCCCTCATCTTCATAGACAGCAGCGCGTCCACCGGTTGTTGTTCCCGGCTGCACGTCACGAAACGGGAACCGAACTCCTGTATTAGCTCGGCGAAACTGTGAATGGAGCCCTTACGCAACCCGTTGAACCACCTTAAGGCCGTGGGACCAAGGCTGGAGGGAAAAACCTTGCACATCAGAGCGTCATTGCGGGTATGCAAAGACATCATCTGGATATAGTGGCTGACATGCTCCACGGGGTCCGTTTTCCCCCCATACGAATTGAATGGCGGGCGCGTAAATCTGTCCGGCATCGGTGCTCGCTCAATGTCTGCTGAGAATGGTGACCGAGCCGCCCTGCGCAATGCACGGCTCATAGCATCCATGGCTGCATTCCTCGGTCGTCCCTCTGGAGAATCCGAGCCCCGATTCCCGTATTCCCGGGACCGAGAGCGATTTTGCCGCCGGTGAGATTCCGCTGAGTGGGAGCGGTCTCGGCGGCGACGGGACTCCCTCGAGTGCGAGCGCTCCTTGTGGTGGCGGGACCCCGGTCGATTCAAGCCCGTCCCGCGTCTCTCTTCCTCGGCGTCCGGCCTTCTATCTCGGTCGTATTGACCGGCTCGACGGCGTTCGTTTCGTGCTTCCAACTCCAGGTCCTGTACTAACCTCCGCAGCCGCTCAAGCTCTTCATCCCTGACGTCGGGCTGCCTATGCCTGGAAGCATGGGATACCGTTCTCCCCGTTTGATACGACCCTTCTCCAAGGCCGGACCGCTCTTCCAGTCGCTCGTAAGCCGGATCCTCGCGTCTCTTCTGCCTCCGTTCCCGCCAGGTAGAGCCCTTGGAAGACCCTGCCGAGCCACTTTCGGCGTTACTTCCAGACATCTTTCCTGTACGCGAGTCTCAGCAGAACCACTGCTTAGTAGGATTTCCCACAGACGGCGCCAATTGTGCGCACCCAAAACCTAAACCAGTTGGGCTGGGCCTCACTTGGGCTCACAACTTACTTGTATAGTGGGTTTGGATTTCCTACACTGGGTAGTTCTCAACGCCAAGGCCCAATGGAATCGCTTTCCTCTCCTCGGGAGTCTGAACTACTTCCTCACTCCGTTTTCTCTCTATTTACACTCTTCCTTTCCTGCCTTCTCCAACTCTTGTCTTCTCAAAGTTTCGGGTATTTATAGTTCACAGAATAGCGGAGAGGTCGTAATTATTTGCCAATAAGTGCAACCGGCGGTCCAGTATTATCGATCGTAAGTGGATGGTTAGGTAGGCATGGGAAGCGGTGAGGGTGGCGTTGGAACTTGGTTCCCACCTCCACGATAGTTCTCGGCAGAGGTGCCTCTCCGAGGCACGGCCGGGCAGGTACAGGGCGGGGTGTCCCGCGAACCATATGTTTATCACTGCTCGGGAAGGAGTTCGCCGAAAAACAATGAAAAGGCAAAGTCTGGGCCCGTAGCAAGCGTGACTCGGGGGTGGGCCGCTTGGCAAAGGGAGATGGGCCTCATGGGCCATATATCCAGGTCAAGGTCCAAGGCCCGCTATGGGTCATGGTGCGGGGGCCGTACACTATTATAATAGTTTCTACATAGAAAGTAATAGTAGAGAATTACATGAAATTGTCAATAGTTCATTTAAGTGGAAGTATTTTGAAGGGAGGAATTTGAATTAAATGGATTACATAAAAAATAAAAATACGAAAAGTACTCATTTTTCAAATGCGATTTGTCTATGGGTATAATTTTAATTATTTTCAAATGCAATTTTTTAGTAAACATTTTTCAAATGCAATTTGACATTTTATTTCAAATGTATAAGTTTTTTCAATTTATTGAAATTCGACAGCTCTTGTAATTTTTTTTAAAAAAAAATTATAATTCAATAATTGAGATATGAAAAATTTAAACTCTAAACATTTTCATTATAAAAAAAAAAATGTCAGTTGAAGTATAACACTATAGATTAAATCTTTTTTTTATGAGCACTCTAGATTAAATCTTATTAAATAAGACGGGCTTATTCTTCAGTAAATCCACCCCGGTTGCTACCTTGGACCAGATTAAAGCTGCTCTCGGGGTACAAGAGATCAAACAATACGAAACTTACCTTGGCCTTCTATCGCTAGTGGGCAGGAAAAAGAAAGCCAGGCTTCTATACATTAAAGAGAGGGTGGCGGCTAAGCTTCAAGGGTGGAAGGAGCAGCTACTTTCCCAAGCGGGACGGGAAGTGCTTCTCAAAGCTGTGATCCAGGCTATCCCTACGTTTGCGATGAGTTGTTTCAAACTCCTGATCTCCCTTTGCAATGATATTGAGGCTTTGATCAGAAAATTCTGGTGGGGTCAAAGGGGCAATCAAAGGAAAATTCACTGGGCCAAATGGAACTCGCTCTGTCAGCCTAAAAGCTTAGGAGGCATGGGTTTTAAAGACCTCCAGAACTTTAATGACGCCATGTTAGCTAAGCAGGTTTTGGCGGCTGCTGGACAACAAAACCTCCCTTTTCCATAGTTTCTTTAAGGCAAAATTTTTCCCGAAGGGCTCCATTCTTGAGGCTAAAGTTGGTAATGGTTCATTCGCGTGGAAGAGCATCTTAAAAGGCAGAGATGTGATTAAAAAAGGTTTGCAATGGCGGGTGGGTAATGGTTCTTTGATCCGGATTTACCACGATAGTTGGCTTCCTGACCCCTACAACAAACGGGTGGTGTCTCCTAGGGACTTCCTTGGAAACGATGCCTTGGTCTCGGTTTTAATTGACAGGGACCGACATGGCTGGGTTAATGATGCTATTGACAATATCTTCCTGCCCCATGAGGCTTCTTTGATCAAGGCGATCCCACTCAGCCTTAATGATTGTGAAGACAAGATTTTCTAGCCCCATAATGCTGATGGCTCCTACTCAGTCCGTTCAGGATATAGACTCCTCTCGGAGGAAGAATCAAAAGAATCTCCTTCAGTGTCGGACCTGGCTCCTACGAAGAGGCTTTGGAAAGGTATTTGGGGTTTAAAAGTTCCCAACAGGGTTAAAACTTTTTTGTGGAGGGCCGGAACTGATTCTCTTCCCTCAAAAATGAATTTGATGAAGCGGAAGGTACTTAACAATGCTCTCTGTCCTGATTGCAAGCTAGAAAATGAATCCTCCTTTCATGCTCTTTGGACTTGCCGAGTTGTGGCCCCTGTTTGGAATTGCAGATTTGAATGGCTGCGTGAGCTCGCGGGTAGATGTAACTCATTCCTTGATGTTATCAAGCTTTGTCAGGACCACAACGGCCTCCTGGACCTGTTTGCAATGACCGGGTCCCTGCTTTGGACTCGTAGAAACCAGCTCCGGATTGGCGAGAAGGTGATCCAGCTGCATGCAATTAATTCCATGGCCTCAGATAGCCTGTGGGAGTTTCTAAAGGCTGTGGTTTCACCTGGCCCAGTAACAAAAGTTGCAGTCCCGACTAGGTGGCTTCCTCCCCCTAAGGCTTGGGTGAAAGTCAATTTTGACGGAGCCATTTTTCAAAAGGAGAAGCTTGCTGGTCTGGGCTGTATTATTCGAAACGATGAAGGTCTTGTTATGGCTGCCTTTACACAATGTATTCCACTGCCTACTTCGGTAGAGATGGTGGAAGTGTTGGCGGCGCGCAGTGCCATTGGTTTTGCGCGAGAGCTGTGCCTAAGTCAGGTGATTCTTGAGGGAGACTCGGACACGATCATTAGAGCCCTTTCTGGTGGTGGTTTTGATTCCTCAAGCTTCGGCCACATCATTAGGGACATCAAGCTTCTCTCCTCTGTTTTCCAGAATCTCTCCTTTTGTCATACTCGCAGGCAAGGTAATAGAGTAGCTCATAGGTTAGCAAGATCAGCGTGTAAGTTTTCGCATTTTCAGATTTGGATGGAGGACTTACCCCCTGATATTGTTTCTGTGTACCTTTCTGAGCTTCCTTAATATATTTCCCCCCTAGTTTTGGGGTGGCTTCTCAAAAAAAAAAATATATATTATTTTAAATTCATGACATAAGAGTTCTTATTAAAAGTTAGAACTCAAATCAATTAGAATACTAGTGATATTTAGCAAAGTATAAAAAAAAAAAAAAAAAATCTTTTAGTGAGAAAAAAGGCAGCTAGGCATTTTTGTAAATTGAGTTAGGTTCAAGGGTAGTAGCTAAAAGTTAGGTTGAGTTGACCTTGGAAGGGTGGTCGCTTCTCAAATATCAACTTCACTTGCGGGAGACGGCAGAAGACCGTTTCAAAAGCGGTAGCTCCCGTTAACGGTTAACTGTTCCGTTAGTCTATGTGGCATCGAATCAACAGCTAGAAGAGAAGGGTAAACTACCGTACAAATATTTACGGAAACGCCACTCTAATTTTATCTTTTCCATGAAGAAAATGAAAGAATTGGGTCACGCATACAAAATCCAAAAAGCATCCTATTTCATGCCTTAAATTTATTTCAATATTACAAGTACAAGACACTCATTTATTTAGCCCCGCACCACCCCCACCCCCCCCCAAAAAAAAAGGGTTACAGGGCGCTCATCTATAATTTTTGTACAAGATACTCAGAAGGTATTTTCGTCGGACTTGTATTAGCTTATGTAAAATTTTTTGTCTATTTTATAGCATAATAACTTATTTTTCTATTTTACATACTTTTTAAAATATTTCATATCATTATCTATTTTATAGCACATTTTATTAAAATATTAATTTTTCTTTTTTTTTTTATTGTTTCTCTTTCTTCACATACAACAATTACCATTCATTTTTTTCCTTTATCTTCGGGAGAAGTAAAAGAATGATAAAAAATTAAATACAAAATAAATAGTGTTAGTGTAAATTTATATTGCTACTGTAGCAAACGTGTAAATTTATATAATTATATATTCATTAATGTGGGTTATTTTTAGGAAAAATATATAAATTTTACACTTTTTTTTTCTATTATACACTTACTATGTGAGTGCTCTAATGTTGTTGCTGTTGTTGTTGTTGTTTTAAAAAAAAGAAAGATGTGAATGATCTAGGAACTCCATTTTTTTTTTGGAACAAAATTCTACATGTTTGATATTTGCCATTTCCTTTTTTTTTGAGAATGAAAAATGGGGGCCTTTATGGCTATATTATACCCCCGGGCAGGGAGCCAGGTGCGTACCTACTAGCCTTCAGCGTACACCTGTGTGAGAGTCACCTCATTTTGAGTACACCCCTCACTAAGTATGCCCACCAACGGACTCCTGCGGGCAGCGGGACTCGAACCTAGATGTGTTGCACGAAACGCCCGAGCCTTACCCACTCAACCAAGCCCCCCGTTGGTGATATTTGCCATTTCCTGGTATAGACTATCAAGAGGATTAAATGGCATACAGTGAATGTAATTATGTAAAGGGATATTAATAATATTAAAACGATAAAAGCAATAACTAAGATGCATGCATAATGATAGAGGTGAAGCTAGGGTCATTGTATTAGTCAAAATTGTCGACCAGTAGATAAAAATTCAAACCAATAAATGGTTAATGCATTGAGTTGAGATGTCTTATTCCAGTCAGCAATGAACAAATTGGGCTAATAACTTAAAATAGATGGAGCTAGCTTGCTTCTGTACTGAGTCAGCCAAAAGGAATATGACTATGTATGTCTATCTATATCATCGACCTTTAATTGTGGGATATCCTTTGGATTATAATCTTTTCTATTTCGTTTTGAAATTGACCAGATTTTTTTTTTCCTGAGAAAAGACCAGATAGTTAATTCATAATGAAGATTTACATTTTATCATAAAGGTGATCTCGTTTAAAATTTAAGTTACTATCAATAATTTAAACAATTTTAAAGGATGAGATTAAAAATAACGCGATATCCTATATATTTTAGATTCGTAGAAAATTACATTTCAACCATTTATCTTTTGTCTTTTTCAAAACTAAATAGTGATTATGGCCTTTCTTCTCTTTGGTGTAGTTTGATAATTTGATTGTGTAGTAGTACTCTTTTTCTTTTTTTCTTTTTTTGGGGGGGATGAATGTAAGATTATAACCAGAGAAATGGAGAACAATCGTTAATGATACAAAAATAAAAACAACCAAAAAGAAGTAGAAAACAAACTAAGAAACAACAAGAAGAAAAAAGAAGCATACAATAAACAAAGGGCCACAACCTTCTCTCAAGGCAGCCACTAGACTTGAGGGAACAAAGAAGGGATAAAAGGGGGGAAAACAAAATTAGCCATCAACCTTCAAGGATGAAGTTCTTTGGCCACATGTAATGGCGTGTATGTGTGTTCAAACACTTTGCTCTTTGTTGTTTGTCCCACATTAGTTACAAGTGAGTTTTGCTTTGGGTTTAATTGTCATTGTCTATCTTAAAATTAAAAAAATTTCTTGAGAATGTAGGCGCTACTATAGAGTTGGGCTTATTTATATCTAGTTTCACCTGTTAATTTTTAGGGTTTTTATTGTTGAATCAAAACTTTTTTTTCTCCAAATTATTTCCAATAACATACTCTATTGGCCTGCCTGTGAATCTAAAGCAATGAGCAATATGCGATTTCTAAAGCAAGAGTCTTGATGTCTTCTATCATTGCCTCAAGTTGTAGCTAGCAGACATATCTATCTTTACAATTGCATGAATATAGGTTTTAGAGACTGAGCTTCTTTTCAATACATGTCAAAGTTAGGCTTTGTCTTTTCTTTTCTTTCTTTATTTATTTATTATTTTTTAAAAAGGTTTAAAGCTTCATCTTAAACCATCCTAGGAAAAGGAGGATTGGCTACTTTTTTTTTTGGTAGACAGGATTGGCTACTTTTATATTTTCTCATGCTGTCCAACAGTTGGTGTATAGGATAGGATTAGTAACTGTTGTGCCAAAAGAGTACTCAATAATATTTCGAGAAAAGTAATGTTACTTATAGGAGATTTTATATAAAAGAAGTATCATGATCCTCATCCTCAATATCTATTATTATGTCTCCATGTCAAGCTACCTAACACGTATGCAAATGTCATTCAATTGAAAAAGATTATGCTGAATTCAACTTTCTCCATGTCAAACTATTATTTATCCTTTCTTTTGGTGGAGTGATAAGAACTTTTCATTTTAAAAATTCGAGTATGCAACACCCTTTCCAAGATAAACAACTTATTATTAGTATTTTGTTTTGTTTTTCGCTGAACCATTAATTTAAGCTACAAGTGCAATTATTAGGGGAGAAGATACTAATAAGAAAAATAAAAATTAAAGTGCAATTATTAGCTCCCCTAATAATAGATTTAAAAAGAAAAAAAACAAAACAGAGAGAAAGAAGACTCTAATTTTATTCCACTAGTGTTGAATATGCACTAACAAAACATTTAATATTTGGTAGTATATCTTCCATCCAACCAATAATTTAGAGATTATATGAGTTGGATTGGTAGTGTTAAGATATGGGCGACTGAATTGTCCTTCTCCATTCAAAGCTCTCACCACAGATTCACAATCTCCTTCCACATCTGTATTTGTACTGTGCACAGCCCAATCTCCATAATACAAAAAATAGCCACCTATTTTAGAGCGTAAAGTTATATTCAGATGATATTACAACTTACAATAATAATTAAATAATTAAATTCACATTTTTTAATGCTTTAACCTTTTAAGATAAATAATAATTGGGTTGGGTGATCTTAAGGTAATTGTTAATAAATTATTCTAAGAAAATTTTGACATCACTTTTATAGAAAATAGAAAAAAATGTCAAAATATTAATTTTTTTTTTCTCATAAAATTTTTCCTAAAATGGTTTATTAACAAATGGTGGAAGAATAGAAAATTGAGAGAACAGAAAATGGTGGGAGGATAGAAAATATGGGAAGATAGAAAGTAGAGTTTGTATAAATTTACTCTCATGTCCCTAGATAAAAAATTTGCACATTATATTTTTATTAAAAAATTGAATATAGATAGACACTTCATTTAAAAAAAAAAAAAAAAAAAAAAGGAACCGAAGAAGTTACAGAGGAAAAAAAAAACTGGTGCTTTTGGTTGAGGAAAAAAAGCTGAAGAAGTAACAGAAAAAAAAAAAAATCAAATGAAGAAAATTTGAACATTAGAGGAGGACATTTTTGTCCAAAACTATGTATTTTTTGTTCTCTTTTTCTCTTCATTTTGGAGAGAACAACTTTTGATGGACTGGGGGAAAAATAGTTGGGCTCCACCATTTTTCCTTTTCCTCTCTCTTCCCTCCAAGCCAAACGCTACTCCTATCCATTTTCTCCCCTATATTTTCTATCCTTTCTAAAATCCACTCAACCAAAAATAACATTTCTTTTAATAATTTATCATTTTGTTGGAAGTCATTATTGCCCTTGTTTTTTTTTTCGTTTTCATTTCTTCTTTCTTGAAGAAAAAGGATCAGGGTTTCAATGAGCTTCACCAAGATACCAACATGAAAGCATAATTGGTTCAGTACACCTATATTCTAGCTGAGTGACTTTCTATATAGCTACGCTATAAATTAATAAGTGGTAGTTGGTAGTTGTTACCAGGCTTGAACAGTCCGGTAGACACCAATACGTACCCCTTCCTTTTCTCTGTGTGCTTTTTTGTTTTTTGGCCAAGTATTTTATTGATTGCGAGAAAAGTTGAAAGGGTGAAGCCTCCACATCTATGAAAGAAAATACAATTGGATGGTCTTACTTTGTTCTTATCCGGCTTTGCCTCTCCTTTTCATAGCCTTACTTACATTACATAATCCACACCCTTGTCCTTATCTTTTCCCTCCCTCCAATGTACCCTAATCTCAGTAGGACATTTCAACACCATCTTTCTAAGTTCATGTGATCATGTCCTATTAGTTTTGCACTTTTGCTGCTATCAATTATGAAATGGAAAATAAAAACAAAGAACGCCCTGTCTTTGTTGCTGTGTCTTCCTTTTCAAGATTTTGGATTGTGCATAAGATAAGGAAGGACGGGGAAAAAAATAATAATGAAAAACATGCATGTATGAGAATGCGATAGAATTGGGATCTTGCTATTTGATACTATAGAATCAAACCTACTTTCTAGTTGATTTCATTTTCAAAGGGATCATATAAGGAAATCCAAATTCAAACTTTGTGGGAAAAGGTTCAAGAGTTATGTATGGCTAAGATTATATATGATCAACAGATCAAGTCAACTTATCCTTTCCTACACAACTGAGGCATACATATGTTGATGTCACCTAGTGAATTTGTGCAATCATACAACCAAGGTAATCAAGCTTGGGAACCCATGTAGGATTAGCAAGAGGGTTTCGTGGATCGGATCGTAGAATCAGATCAAGAATCGGAAGATTTTACTTCCTTTAGAAATTATAATTAAAAATCATTAATAATGATAATATATGTTAAATAATCTTAAGAAAGATAATAACTGTGACACAAGTTACTCATAAAACGTACTGACTACTTTGTAACATATTACCAATATATGAATAAATGACAAACTTCAAATTTCAAACTTACATGTTTCAAGTTCCAACACCAAAAATATATATGAAGTTCCAAATTAAAAAACTGACATTGACTACAAAAAGAAAACCATCCCAGTTCCAAAGTTACGAAGACTTTGCAAATGGTTCAATGGTATTAAGATAATGAGAAGTGTCAAACCCTTCAAAACCTATTACAACTTGATCAATAGGGCTAGACAACTCTAATCTCACCATAGAGAGACATAATTACAAATAATTACAAATAATTATAACAACTTTAATGGGTGTAGATTTTGTTATTTAGAGACTATGAACAATTCACATTGATCCAAATTGATTCTATGGGGTAGGATCTGCATGAGATCACAATCCTAGATGATGATCCTACAATCTTACTCCATAGACAACTCTAATCTCACCATAGAGAGACATAATTACAAATAATTATAACAACTTTAATGGGTGTAGATTTTGTTATTTAGAGACTATGAACAATTCACATTGATCCAAATTGATTCTATGGGGTAGGATCTGCATGAGATCACAATCCTAGATGATGATCCTACAATCTTACTCAATAGAATCCTTAATTACTATCCTACCTCATAAAAGATTCTACATAGATCTAGATTGTTTTTATGGAATAGGATTGTAAGATCTTATAATTCTAAGAACGAGGGTCGGGATTCTAACAACCATACATACAGCTTTGATGGATATCGATAATGGTTCTTGTATGAAAACAATTTAGAAGTCAACTAGATAAAAACCACAAATTTTTCCTTTTTCTTTTTAATTTACTCTCTTAGTTGCAATCTTAGGATTTGTAGTTATATATGCATGTTAATTAGACCATTAAAGGTTTCTCAACAAAAATAAAATAAAAAAGACCATAGAAGAAAAGCATATATTAGTGCAACCCAAACTTCTGAATTAACCCCAAAAGAGCCTCAGTTAAGTAGGACCAGAATGAACAACCAGAAAGCTCAGCATGATACTAGGCATAGATTACAATAATTTAAAAAAGATTTGGCAGAAAGGAAATAAAGGAGAAAGAGACATGAGATAATTACATCACAAAAAGTGACAAAAGGGCATCTCTTTATAGCATGTAGCTGCCCCTTTTTCCATGATCAAACTATTTAATGGGCCCAACTTCTACGCAATAACCCAGCATTCCGACCAGAAAGAAGTTCACTAGCTCTCCCAATTGTTGATCAATAATCACCCATCAATCAAAGGCCTTATCAGGATAGCCCACCACTTATACATACTGGGCCGGGTAAAGGTCCCTGGACAAGACTTGGGGGCAAAAAATATATCTCTCTCCCAAAATTACCTGTCTGAGCCTACCTACCCATCAGAAGATTTAGGTCCAAATGATAGAGAACAATTCTAACTTCTAACCCAGATTAAATTTCCAGCATAATGTGTAATATCTCATTCCTGATGTGTAACACTAAGCCATAATAAGCGTATTATCATGTTAATACGCATAGTATACTATACATATATAAATAAAAAATATTGGGTTTTCTTTTTGTTGGATGAGAAAGATGCATAGATTATAAAAAATTGTATATATATTTGGTATATAAAGTGAGTACAGCATTGCCAACAATGCTCGAAGGAGGAGATTCCTCCATACGAATCATACAAGAATGAAAATCATTAGCTTCCAAACTTTGGGGTAATTGACTTGCAAAAAAAAAAAAAAAAAAAAAAAAAGAGTTTTCAAAGTGTAAGCTAGTCTAGCTACAAATGTTGATTCAGTCAATCAGGTGGCTAAGACCATAAATAAGAGGATGAAATTTTCTTACCAAAAATATAATGATGAAATATACAAAAAAAATATTAGTCTAATTATGAAGATTTGATTGATATGTTGCAACAGGAAGATTAATAGAAAATAATATTAAAAAGACGTATAAAAAAGTAGTACCCCTAGTGACACCTAGTTACCTCTTTAATATTTTAGAAGATATATCTTGTACTTGTTGCATGCAGCAGGTCTCTCTCACATGTGAACTCCACCTGTGTGTGTGGGGGGCTCACGCATGTGAGAGAGCTTGTTGTATATGATGAGAGAGCTTGCTGTGTATTGAGTACATGATATCCTTTCACTTAATAATCTCTCCAAGGTTAGAAGGTTAGTTTGGTCCAAACCACAACCTGTTTTTTTAAAGGAAAGATGACCTCTAATTTATATACTTATTTCTTCAACATTGCAAGGATATAGGTTGAGAAAGAAATGCAATTCAAGTAATGCTAAACAATTAGTTTATGAGACAAAAATTTAACAATTGATGAAGTGGAAAGTTGTTATTGACAGGTTAGAAAGTGTTGTCAATGGTGAGCTCATTCAAGAGTTAGTAAAACTTGCCAACTCAACCATTAGTGAAAAATATTATGTACAATGCTGAAGGGGCAAAACGCAAAACCCATCTTGGCCCCCCTTAATTTACATTTATTATTACTAGTTTATGCTATATGAACCTATATTTGTTTGAAGGAAGATGAGACACCCCTTTAATTTGCTTTTATTGCTAATATTATTTTGCTACATTAACCCTATATTTGTCTGAAGGAAGATGAAAGAAGAGATGGTGATTAAAATATACTAAATTTTAGTATGCTCTAGCCACCTTTCGCTCCTCCCTCCATTCTAAAAATACTCAAAAGGGTTTTTGAGCGAGAGAGAGAGAGAGGCAGAATTCTTGACATGCAGACATCATAGTTACAAAATTGGGGGAAGGGATTCGAACACTAATTCGTCTAACAAAGGAGTGTAGGCTTTACAACTGAACTACAGGACTCTTGGTGACAAGTAGAATATTTAAAGAGTAGAACTACATTAAGCATAAGAAAACCATATCTCTATTCACATGAATTTAACGCTATACTTCAACAAGTGCATACATCCAACAGCGGAGTTCAGCATTAAATTTTAAATTATCAACTTCAACTGTAAGAAAATTAATGAAAAGGTACAAAATGATGAATCTGAGCATACGATGGAATTCTAACTTATAACTGCCAACAATCGCACACTGCCAAGCTAATGCCAGAATAGAAAAGCAACACAGGAACAATCCACTACAAGGCCATTTCATTACCTACACTACCAAA
This sequence comes from Quercus ilex subsp. ballota, assembly GCA_032727855.1. Taxonomy (NCBI): domain Eukaryota; kingdom Viridiplantae; phylum Streptophyta; class Magnoliopsida; order Fagales; family Fagaceae; genus Quercus; species Quercus ilex. Next base: position 7,902,526 of record CM064919.1, read on the forward strand.
AATGAAATAGTTCTAGAGAAGATTACTGATAAACATCTAAAATTGAAACTAAATTCTTGCTTGTAATGGTTGCACATGGCTTTACAGTATTTTTCCAGAACACATAAAGTAGGGGAAGGAAAATGTCATATTTTAAAGAAAGTTTGCAAATTCCACTGAATTCTTAAAAGCTTCCACACAAAAGCTAAGCAGTAGACTTGCATGAACTCTCAGCCCAATGAGAGTTTTGAATTCCAGCATCATGGCTTGTGAATCTTGAATCCAAACACTCGTTGAACATAGCTCTGTGCCGCCTTCTGCGGCTTGAGGTGCCCGTATGTCATCAAGAAGAGGTGGGGGAATGTGGTTCCGAAATAGGCCCCATCAATGTCTAGATAGAGTTAAAGAAACTTAGGAAATATTTAAAACCCCAGGGCACATAGTGTTCGGCCATTAAAAATGAATTGGACACCCAAATATGTATTAATGTTGTTTTTATGACAAAAACAAAAACATCAGCAACAATGATGATGATGATGATCACACTTATTCTAGTGTTTATTTATTTATTTTATAACATAGGGAACCTTTATAAAGAAGAGCCTTTTGGACTAGCCTCTAGCCATTAAAACTTACGGGCAACTGATAAAGTGGGAAAAGAGGGAGGGGAGCCTATTCATGAGACACATATTGCAACCAGTGGATATATGCAGTAAGCAATGAAATATAGTTTCAACAATATAAAAGGATACTACCTTGATACTTGGATCGAGGGTAGTAGATATCTTCACATCTGGGGCAGTATATTTTTACCGTGCTTGACCGAGGAATGTCTGATTGACCAACTGGGAGGCAGGGTTGCCCACAGCAGTAAACTCTTGGGCATCTCCCAAAATCATAGTTCTTGTACTTTTCCAACTGTAGAAGTTCCAAAATTGAGATTCTAGCCAGACCCAAATTTGATGAATATGAAAGCATGAAAATGTCAGAGACAGCCAAGAGGAAGAATCTCACCATAGCAGCCATTCCTTTGCTTGTCAATATATATCGGGCATGAATCAAACCATAAAGCATCTCCGCTGCTGATTCAACTAGCTCATTCTGTTCCTCTGTAAACATATCACCTACCAATTTCAACCATGGCAAAGTGCCCATCATACAAAACTGACTATCAAATGAGTGAAGACTAAAACCACTCCACCATTTAGTTTAAAATATCAGGTTCAAAGAAAAATTGTCAGGACATCAAATACCACCCAAAAAAAGAGAAAGAAGAGCTATCATAAAACAATACAGCAATATCATGACTAACTCAAACACAGTACAAGCATTAACTTTAACAACTTCAACATGAATATAATAATCATCACTATGTATTAACACATAAGAACAACAATTTCTGAAAACAAGAAGTAAGCTTACCATGAGAAGATTCAACATCCAAAATCAAATCAAGCGCATAATCATAATAAGGAACTTGACTACTTAACCCACAAAGGTTAAAATCATCTTGAATATAATCATCATCCACCTCACAAAAGAATTCATTTCCTCGCAGATTGCAAAACCATGAGATCCAAGATGTGTCATCTCCATCAGAGCCACTAACGTCTGATTCTTCACTGTCTGTTTCAGATTCCTCTGCAGTCAATGTAGATAACATGTAAATCAGAGAATTGATGAGAATGGTTGCGAACAATCAATAGTTTGCTATGAAAAAAAAAATTTGATATGAAAAACTTACAAGACCAGAACATGTAGAATACAATACAAGTATACATAGTGTGCGTGGGTGTGTGAAATATTTACTCAACAAAGACCAGGTACTCTCTTTCAGGAAGTAACTAACTAGGGAGAATGCAGTGTAATTGCACAAAAACCAATAAGAGTTGCAAAAACCTAAGCAAAGAATAAACTATTGTAATTGAATGATCTACATATTATAAAGAAAAGAACGCATATTGCACGCACAACACAGTCTAACCTGTGACATGGCTGATTCTCAAAATATTAAAAATTGCACTTAAAAGTTAAAACAAGAATGGGAAGTTGTAGTTACATAAATTATGTAGAAGATCCTTTAGATCACTGAGGCAGAGGCCAAAGATTACAAAACAATTAGTTACCATCCTATTCATACATCTATACTTATATAAAAATTTAAACTATAAAACATAATATGAAAGCCCCATTGTAAGCCATTAAAAATAGCAATGCCATCTTAGTAGCATATCTAATTCCTTTCTGGTCACCAAGAGTCTTGCAACTCAATTGGAACCTCCTAGTGTTTTCAACTGAGACATCTACGGTTAAAATCCCTACCCTCCCGTTATAACAATCGAATTTATTAAAATTACTTTCTTGTCAAATATAGCCACGAACTTTAGCAAGGTTCTTTATATAATGTTTGGCTATTTAGTAAATTCCATTCCTTGAAATGCAGTGCCCTTGTCTCATGATACCAGCATAAAATGGAAAATGTTTACCAGATATCTTCATCCCCTTTAAAAATTTACATAAAATGGCTAGAAGCCTCAGGATGAAGTTTACTTTTTGTACACACAGAGAGTATGGGCGTCAACAGGAGGGGGCACCAATGCAAGTACACAGACCTGTGTTGATATCTTACAACAAAAACATAGTCCTTTTATCAATGCATCCTTATCCAATCAAAGACATGCCAATTTCATAACCTATATATGCCCCATGTTTGTGTCCATGCAATCAAAATACACAAAAGGACATAAAAAGAAGGAAAGGGGGTGTTTTTTTCTTTTGTGGGGGGTGGGGGGGGGGGGGGGCGCGCGCACCCATGGATAAAGCACACCTCCTTAAGCAGAATTTCTATATGAATGATAAACCCATTTTATAATTTCGGTCTTTATATGATCTGAAAATAATCCAGCTGGTTGACATTGCTAATGCTGGCAAAAAGCAGGTAGTTATTCCTCTTCATCTCTATGCATTGAGATCAAAATTTAAGTTATCCAACAAGTGACAATTGCATCTCCACTAGGAAAATGGGTGACTGTCAATCATATTATAGTCAAAAGGACCAGCATACATAGAGTTCCTTCATAGTTTTCCTTTAAGAATTAATACCATAAAAATGACTAACAAAATATCAAGTGGCCTTTGTAGGTATTACTGTCTCCTCCTTTGGACAGACACCATTGTCTTTGATCTTATAGAAACTAAAACCAAAGTGTACAATAAGACCATGTGTGCTCTTCATAAGCCACAGTTCCTGTTGATTCAAGAGAAGTACCAATTTATACTTTTCAGTTCTTTTTGATAAGTAATGTTTATATTAAAAAGAAAAATAGGGGCACAACCCTAATACACAGGACGTATACAAGATATACACCGATAACTTATCATGTAAAAGTTTAAATTTCTAGTTCTATCCCCTCTTCTAGGTCAAATGATGTTGCGGTTCATGTTCTATGAATAGAATGTCAGAAACTCAAAAGCCTAACCTTCGCTTCCCCAAAAAGTTATTTTATGGGCTTGACTTGAATAGCGAGTTGCTGATAAAAATAAGTAAGTATGAAGTATCCATTCCAAAATATACCATTTGAGGCTATACACTGACTTTCTCTCATACGGGTCTGGCCTATTATGATCTCCAGCTTTGTTTAACAGTCCAGTTTGTATCACTGATTTCTAAAACCAACGGGTTAACTTTACCAGACATCATAGCTGAAATATCCTTTCGTTTTCAGTAATAGGAAAGAGAAATCAACAATAATGGATTGAAATGTCTTTGACCATCGGCAGCATAATCTAAATAAAACATGTAAAAATCTCTTCGACAACATACAATCACAAGTATCCACTTGAAATTTTCATAAAAGATACCATCGTTAAAAATAAAACACAGAAAGACTTAGAGCTCCAACTATAATTAACCTCCTTTGCTTCATTGTGACTACAATTACCCTCTAATTTGAAGGAATATTATTTTCTTCTTAAGCAGTCTTACTAGTTTTTATTTATTTATTGACAAATCTAAGCTCAGAAAGCAAATCACATATAGATTGTAAAAAACAACTAAAACCCATTTTTCCTTACCATATGAAATCACATTTAAAAGACCCAAAACTTTAAATTTAAAAACAATTCCAAAAGTTACAAATCTAAGCACAAAAAAAGCTCAACACACTCATAATTCGAAGTTTAAAAGACAATTATTAAAAAAGAAAAAAAAAAAAACAATCAAAGTTCCAGATTTCTCAGATTCTGTTACAAAAGAGAGGGAGAGAGAGAGTGTGTGTGTGTGTGTGTTATATACCATCGGAGCAATTGTTGTTGTTGCTGTTGGGGAGAGAGTCTCTGTGATCGGGTGGAGGTTTAGGCATGAACACGGACTTATCCTTGCCGTTGATCAACGAAGGTCTGGAGGTGGACGGCGAGGATCGCTCGAGCTGCTTATCGAGTGCCTCGTTGATCCGTTGCTTCCGATCGAGCTGGGGCCCGACTCCGACTCCGACTCCGATTCCGACCTCCGACCTCGAACCTCCGACCCCTCTCTCCCTATACATCTTTCCCCCCACCCTTCCTTTCTCTCCGATCAACCCCTCTCTCTCTCTCTCTCTCTATCTTTCACTGTGTTCTGCGCTCAAAACGGCATCGTTTCGATTGATATCTCATATACGAAAATAGGGAAACCCTAGGGTTTGTGAAAATCAGGGGATTTTGTATTTACAGAATCAGAGAGAGCGAGATGGATTTTTTTTTTTTTTTTTTTTTTTTGTGTGTGTGATGAGAAGGAGGTCTCAGCTGGGAAGAGAGAGAAATGAGAGCAGTTCGGAGCGTGGTAGCCGATAAATCGGCGCGGAGAACACCTTGCCTTTTATAGCAGGGATCTTATGTTTTTTTAGTACAGAGCTTGTTTTAGATTTTGTGTATTCAGCTATTGGACACATGGCACTTGATTAGCTCTTTGTTTCTTGCCCCCCATCATATCAAAAAAAATCATAGCTTATTAACGGTCAAAACTAGTCACAGCATTTTTTTTTTTTTTTTTGCCCCCATAGTTTGTTTGGTTGGTAATTGTAAACCATATGATTCTTTAAAAAAAGTGATTCTTTAAATAAAAAAATAAAAAAAGAATTGATATAAAGGACAATGTTATGGTAAGTCGTTATTAGTTATAATGTGAATCTATTACTGAAATTACTTTTTTTGTTCACAATAACGATAACGGTCCATAACAGCTAATAACTTATCATTTATAGTTTATTGTGAAAATATTATTAACATAATAATTCTTTTGATAAATTATGATTAATATGTTTATATTATTTTTGTATGGTTTTTACTTTGTTTTAGATAGCTTTATTGGTAAAGTTTGTTTATTGTTCTTGAACAAAAATTTTATGGTTTAAAAAATGCCTACAAAAAAAAAAAAAAAAAATTAACTGATGTTTTGAACTGATGATGATGAACAATAATTTTTGGAGTAGACGACATAAATTTGAAACTCTATTCATACTCTTAAAAAATTGTTTTTATTATTATATATTAATTAATCCGTATTTGTCATTTTAATAATTATAAAACATTGTGTATTTATTTATTTATTTATTTTGAGAATCACATTATTTATTAAGTGTTAAACTGTTAAAATAGAGTTGTTGATCATATTGGGTGCAATAAGAAGGTGTTGTGCACGTGTCAGTTTCACCGTATGTATGATGAGAATGGTTGCATGTGAAAGTTTTATAACGTCTTGCGATGGAGACTCTTGGTGTAGATTTTTTTTTTTTTTTTCCTTAGGTACTTCGTGATTAACGTTTGTTATGTTTTTATTGAAAAAAAAAAAGGAAAACCTAACTGGGGTGCAATAATTAATAATTAATAATTAAAGAAGTAAGTGGGGACCAAAAAAACCAGAATAGCTGGGAAATTTGTACTAAACATTCTCTTGGAGAGGGGTCCAGTTTTCTGATAATTGTGGAATCACCAAGCCTTCACGTGCAAAGTATGTTTTTATAGTGCTTCCGCTTTGATTACTCCTACAAATTCAATAAACCGTGCAAACTGCATTATGCAGAAGAAGAAGAAAAAAAAAAAAAAAAACCATATATATAATTGTTGCACATTTTTCTACGGAACGAAACACAGCTCCACCCCATTTGCCTATAAAGCAAAGATTGATGTGTATGCTGCTGTACAGTACTTTCTGCAACATGCGTCCGCAAATTAACTAACACCATTGAAAATGTACGTGCATTCTGACCGGAGCTTCAGCCTGTAATGAATTGCCACAAATTCCTTAGTTTTATTGTGTTATCTTTATATGCCTAGTGTAATTTTTGTTGTGGAGGGTCATAACATATCTCAACATCATTAAAATCAGGACTAACTGAAGTTACTATTAACTGTAAATCATTTTTATTTGGATAAGGCAAGACTTTGGGAGATTGTCTCGACAATCTCATTATATTACCTCAACTCTTTTTTAAAAAGTAGTATTGGTCATACAGTATACCAATCATCTTTACATTTATTATACCCAATGACCTTTTGTTCTATTTAATGTTATGCAATATGCTCCCTCCCCCTTTTTGGGTAGTTCAAAATATTGAATCGCCCAATTGTTCATGAATTAAAATGTGGCCAAATTAGAATAACAAGCAACAAATTAATACGAGAATTATACCCAATAATTATCTATTCTATTTAATGTTATGTGATATGCTCCCTCCCCTTTTTTAGGTAGGTTAAAACATTGGATCACCTAATTATCCCTGGATTAGGATGTGGCCAAATAAGAATGACAAGCATCAAATCAATAAATCAATAAGAGAAAATTGAGTTTTGGGGCCCGATTTGAGGTGAGGGAAATACATTCCACAAGTATAAAAGGCACCACTAGAAAGAAGAGGTCCGGCCTTTTCAACCCAAAACTTACTATATTATTTCCAAAAAATTCCAAACCTAACTAATTCTATTGTTGAAGTGTCACTAGTCTTCAGGGAGAAACCAATTTTACTACGACTTATGTTGGTGTTTGTGTAGACAAAAGCTAAAGATACATTCCAACTTTTGTGGTCTTCCTAGTTAAAAGAATCTCAACTCCCACATCATTCAATAATTTTTAATTAAACGTGTTGCATCGACACTATTAAATTACACTATCTTCTTTATTTTATATATATATATATATATATAATTATGATATTAATATGATCAAAGTTTAATATCAAATATCAAATTTGAGGTGTTAACAGTTAACACACTCAAAGAGAACATATATTTCAATTATAAGATTTCCAAAATATTAATATAATAAAAATTATAAAGAGGTATAAAATATAACGCAATCAAATAGTTACTCACTTTGGGTGTATCTTGATCTTGATCTCTTTTTCTCTCTCCCTCTCTGTACGTATTCTCTATAATAACCTAGTATAACTTGATCTTGATCTCTTTTCTCTAATGACTTCTTATCGCATAACTTTTAATGCAACCTGTTCACTGTTCTGGATTCCTATTTGGACTATTTGAATAATTTCCCAGCCATCTAGGGTCCTTTCAAATTGTTCACTTTCTACCAACTTGTTCTGCTAGAATATTAAGTGCGGAATCTGAATTGATTTTATTCCAATTTAAGTGCTTAGTGGAAGTCTAAACAAGCAGCTGGTCACATATCATTTACACACAAAAAAAGACATGTAATTACATATGCAAATATCAGCCAAAGACTTATGGTATGTTTGGATGGAGGGAGGATGGAGGGGAGTAGAGTAGAGTTGGCTAAAAATAAGCTAATTTTATACTAAATCAACTTTACTCTACTCTACTCCCCCTCCCTCTCCCTCAATCCAAACAGACCATTAGTTAGAAAACAAAGATTAAATGAGAAGCTATGGCGAACAACATAATGTTAATGCAGCTTCCATCCTCCTTAGTCCTCAGCGAAATACTTTTCCTCAGCATCATGGCTGGCTTCTCTTTGCCAGTGATCATCCAGGGTCTCATCGTTATCTATTTTTGAATAATCTAAATGTTCATGATCTTCCCCTAACAGAAACTTCTGCTGCATGATGTAAGTGAATTGATCCATCTGATCTTGCATCTCCGCGGCATATAAAGTTTCTCTCTCATTGTGTTGTTCTGCAGTGGAGTGGGCACCATTGATTGCATAATCACGATGATCCGAGCCCATCTATAAGTGACAAGGCAAAATCTCAAAATGTCAGCCAGAATCAAACTGCTGGTAATGTTTACAGATCAAAATTTGGCAAGTTTAATGAGGTACAGCAAGACAATTTAAATTATAAATAATACCCACCAAGTAGAACTAATGTCATAATTCTTTACTTCTGATGGCCTGACAGTAATTTTCTTTGTTAACATCCTCGTTATATATGACAAGAAGGGCCAATCAAGCATGGAGGGGTTCACTAAGGAATGAGTAATTTATTCACATTTCTTTTGGTTAATTAAATAATTGAATCTCATGGACTGGAATTGAAATAGAACCAACCAATTTGACTCAATTTAATAAACATATATTACTGGATAAGCTTTTATCCAACTCAGATCCTGTTCTGACCTGTTGCCAACTCAGATCTTTTCTTAACTAGTATCTCCACAATTAATGAAATGCTACAGACTGTATTTCACTCTTACAATACATTACAAAGGAAACTTCCTACTAAATTATGGAGGGAGGGTTAATTTGTAAATTGAAGTACATATATATTGATAGACGTAACTACTAAAAATCATAATTATGCTTCGGGTTGCATGAATCCATAAATTTGTTACTCATTTGGAAAGTACAAGTATAGACTATTTGACTAGTTCTCTCTCTTTAATAATGTCATGGAAACAGCCAATCTAACATTGCAATAGTAAATTTAAACAAACTTAAGGGTATATATTATAAAGAAAATCTGATAGCTCTATAAGCCTGAGGCCCTGTATGTTGAATAGACACGAACTGGTGTTATCAGAATTAGTTTATAATGGAGCAATAGAAAAACAAAGTCAACTATTTGCTACGTTTCTCTATTCTAGACAATGAAGGAATGAAGGAAGACTAGTAATTTTTATAGCTAAGAACCCATAGTGTGCCCCATTTTTCCCAACAACATTCTGAATTTAAGTAACTATGAGCAAAACAAAATCCTCAAAAACAACATTACCTCAAATCTATACCCTTTCAGAAATCCACAGTATAAGCGAACAACTTAGACAGCAAGAAAATAAGATTTCATAATTAATTGAAAAAAAATAGTAAGAAGACAACGAATAATTATATAACAATTCAAACTTCAAAATTAAAAGATTATGCTAATGTTAAAATGCTGAAGACAGATTACGGACTATTCTATGCAGAAGTTTCCTATATATCAAAACTTTAAATTTTCTGGGCTTCCAAGATAAGATGCTTTTGTATTTCATTTTCTGAGCATCTGAAAAAAATCTACACCATGAACATTGCATATGAAAGGGAGAAAGTTCAAATTGTGCCACTATAATAATTTTAATATCAATTGTCTGACTGCATGTTTTAGGAAAGGCTTAGCTGGTTAAGTAAAATAGTAGAAATCCAAAATCAACCCTCCAGATATTTAGTGAACAACTTTAGATATAAAAAATAGAAGTCATTCACTGACATGGATAAAAATAAACCCAGAAAATACCTCTGCAGAATTTGCAGCTCCATCAGCCTTCTTGGCTTCTTCTTCTTCTTCATCCTCCTCCTCCTCTTCCTCTTCCTCTTCTTCTTCTTCTTCTTCTTCTTCTTCTTCTTCTTCTTCCTGGTTTCTATCATTACCAATCCAGTCCCTCTCAGCCACACCTAACCTCTGTTGCTCCCTTCTAATCTTTGCAACCAAAAATGCTTCCTCTGATCTCCTCATCAACGTCTCTGACCACCGCTCCCCCGGTCTTGCCATGCTCCTGCCTGTTGGATCCTGATACTTGCCTACATACTCATGATGCAAATATGGTTCTCTTTCCCTCATTGCATCCTCTGAGAAATATTGCCCATCATGTATCAGTTTATCCAAGTAGGCTCGTCTCCGGTTCTTCACTGTCACTGACCTCAACTTCAACTCCTCTGACGTTGGACTCATTACGCTTCTGAGGTGCTTTAAGTGCCAATTGATCTCATAATCTTCTTTAAGTGCATCAAATTCTTGAAGCTCATTGGATGTCAGTTGTGATCCATATCTTTCTGAGTCAATAAATCAATGAAAAGGGAATCAGTGAAATTGGAATCTATTTATTTATTTACTTATTTGAAAACTAATTATATAAAAATAAATAAATAAATAAAAATTCATCACAAAGAGAGGCCTCAAGTCAGGTACATAGGCAGTGTAAGAAAACTCCACCTAAAATTAGAAGTTCCACATTCAATAAATAAAGAAAGTCTAAGAAAAAGGAGATAAGAAAACAGCCACTCAAATTGAGGGTAACGCAATTCTTAGCTTCCTTAGGATAGATTTATAATCGTATGACCTTTAAACTATGTAAAACATAAACTTCCTAAATAATTTTTTTTTTCTCTGCGTTCACAGAGTCCAAGCATAAGTGCCAAGAGCCTTGTAGGCTAGAAAGCATGGACAGGAACATGGAGCGGATACGGTATGGGTACCAAACGGAAACACGAGCAATTTTTGAAAAATTATAACATGACACGGAAGGTACGACACGGATATGACACCAATACGGCACCCAAATGAAGTGCTTGTGCGCTTGTTCTCCATTATGAGGAAAACTAGAGTTCAAATATCCCCTATACCTACTTAATGTAACAATTGAATTATAAAAATAAAAAATGCATATAGAAATTACTCTTAGATTTTTATTTATTTTTTAAATACCTTTGCAGTGAATTGAAACCTCAAATAACAAAAATCTCTGCTCTATCAACATGTCAATCATCAACACCACAGATAGAATCCGAGTTCCTATTATCTCAGTCATAGAGCCCTAAGTAATAGGCTTAGCTGAGCTAGATTTTTCTTCTTCTTTATAATAAATTTATTTACATAAACTACACTGACATAGAGCATAGAAGTAAGAGATTTTCTCCCCCTTTCTCTTCCTACTTTCCTCAGCAACCAAACAGAATATAGTGATTGTAAAAGAGATTAAAGTCAATGCAGCGTTTAGTCGCTGAGAATAAAATGAATTTAAAAAAAAAAAAAAATCAACCAAGATTTTCAACTTTAGAACTAAGAAAACACACAAAAAAACAGAAAAGTAGGGTTTAAGAATTGACAGGAAATTCAAACTAATTAAGGTAAATCATTCGTGTATCGAATACTAAAACAGTTTCCGAGAAACCAAACAGAAAACTTGAGAGAGAGAGAGAGAGAGAGAGAGAGAGAGATACCTAAGAAGAGGGCGACGTCGCGGGAGAGAAGGTCTAGAAGGGCGGCCTTGCGGTGAGAAGGATGATTGGAAATGGCATTGGATTGAGGGAAGTACAGATTCTCAACGCCCGATAGTCTCTCTGTTATGCCCTCCATCCCTTCTCTGCTCACCATCTCTCTCTCTCTCTCTTCCTTTTCCTGGTGACAAAAAATGAGGAAAATCTCCAATTGTGCGAGACGGTGCGTTTTGGGACTCTTCTATGGGCCCAAATCGCCCTATCCCACTATTTTAACAATATAGTACTCTTTGCAAAATATTTAGAAATTTATTGTCTTTTTAAAATTCGAGTTCGTAAAATTTGAGTTTGCCATGTAACTCTGGTTCTTTAAAAAATTAGACTTCAAGTTTGCCGTGCTCTTTTTTTATGAAATTCGAGTTCTTAAAACTTGAGTTACATCAAAAAATTGTGGATATTTTCCATGGAACTCGAGTTTGTAAAATTAGAATTACATAGTAAACTTGAGTTTTAAAAAAGTGGTAAATTCTTAATTATTTTGTAAACAGTAGTAAATCTATATATATTTTGTCAAATAGTGGTACTTGGCCATTTTGATCATCTTCTACGTGAGAAGAGAAAAAGGAAAAATTTTATTGCATGCTAGATTTCACAATTTTAATTGAAATTGTGTTTTAAGGTTCAGTTTTTAATTTTAAGCTTTTATGAATAATTTTTTAAAATATTATTTATACTTTAACAATTTTTTTAGTAAAAAGCTAAATAAGTTACTCCCAAACTAACACTAAAAACATTTTCTTACGAGAGAAAGGACCAAGAAAATAATCTGCCCCAGTATGAAGTTTTTCACAGTTCTTCCATCATCTTCATGACCTCTTAAAGTTCCTAATTGAGATGAGTCATGGTTGCCTTATCTTCCTGAGTCGTGTATGGGCAATATAGTGGCCTAATTTTGGGTTTGACCCAAGCTTGGATCCTCGAGTTCACTTGGCCAAACTCTTACTCTTGGAATATTGTACCTTACATAAGGAATTTGAGCCCACAAATGTCTTTAGGCCACGTCAGGCTTCATTATCCTCCCTATTTTTAAGGGTTTTTGAGAACTTCATGTAATTACTAGAATTTATTGACTAGAAAGCCCATGTGGCAATGTGTATATAATGTGTATGTAATAAGGAGTGTATGACTATCTTTATTTGGAGAAAAATTATTGCACAAGACACTCTAATGGGACATATGTCTTATGTGTGGGTCCTAAATTGTGCGCTTTTTTTTTTGAGAGAGTTTCAACCTATAGCTTCCACTCCTGATAATTACTCTTTATTATCAGACTAAGATACCAATCAGTTTTTGGTGTAGACAGGGATTGAACCCCAGATCTCTTATACAACCATTAGAGACTTTATCAGTTGAGCTAACTGGAACCCCCTAAATTGTGCTCTTGGGGTTATTATTATTATTATTTTTTCTCCATAAATTTACACTTTTTAGCATATAAAATATAATTTCAACTTATGTGGTAGATTACATGATGATTGTTCTTTATTATTAGACCAAGAAATCAATTAATTTTTTGGTGTAAGTTACATTTAAACTTCGAACCTCTTTACTCACTACCAAAAAAAAAAAAAAAAAAACTTTGAACCTCAAATCTCTTATTTAATGACAATTAAGAGACATTACCAATTGTCTTGGTTTTATAAGAATTTAGTCTATAAATTATTAATTATTGTATTTGACCCATCTAAGGTCTGGGTTTAAATAAAATCGTTAAAATTTTATTTAAAATAAATGTGTTTTTTTTTAGCACGTGCAGAGTACATGAGATATGATCCTTTTTAACAATTTAATTTTAACCAATCTTTAGGAGGTTAAAATATATCTATTGAAAAATTTTTAGGGCTAACTTGTGATATAGTAGCCAAACCATAGAAAGGCAGATTGAAATTTATCTTATTAGGAAATTGAGGGGTTAAATTTGTCTACAACACAAAGTCTATTAACGAAACCTAATGATTTTAATTTAATCCAAACTTTAGGGTTCAAATTTAACGAATAAAAATTTATAGACTAAATTGTGATAGGGTCAAACTATAAGGAATTATATATATATATATATATATATATATATATAGACACTATGAACTGACTCAAAAAAAATTTATATATATAAAAAAAAAATGTTAGTTGTTTGCATGTATGGAACCATGGTTGGACTTGGGGGCAATGGCCCCCAATTTTTTTTAAAAAAATATTATTATATATATGGGTGCTAATTTTAGTAATTTTGTTTTATAAAATTATACTTTTACCCCTTTAAAAATATCATTGATTCTTTTAAGAGTATTATTATAGTCACAAATTTTTCTATAACATTTTTACAAACTGTTAAAGTAGCAAAATTCTTATTGGTTCGCATTTGGGCCCATCACTTACATTATCAGTAATTTGTAAAAAACTTTGTAGTTCAAACATTTTCCTCATTTTAAAGATCATTAAAAAATTTATAAGTCTAAAATCTAAAAAAGAAATATACAAACCCAAAAAAATTAGTATAACAACAAAAATTACCAATACTAAAAATTAAAAAAAGAAAAGAAAAAAGGCCTAGTCAACCAATTTTACCTAAAACAAACAATTTGACCTTTTAAAAAATTTTAAACAACTAGCAGCTAGGTAACTCAGTAACAGCAGAGTCGAAGACTGAAGTCACTGCACCCAACCAACAACAAAGCCGCCTCCTCTAACTCTAAGTTTTGGCTCCGTCTTGTTTGTTTATTTATTTTTGTTGGCTAGAAAGCTAGTCAGGGATTATTTATTTTTGTTATCAATGTTCTAGTCATACGTATTATCTTAAAGAGGAAATACAATCAGAATTCAAATCAAGCTAAGCTACTGTCGTTTATGCAGAGAGTACTCTAAACAGTTGTCTTCAATGCAGTCTGCAGATCAGGTTCTTCCTCTTCTTTTCTTTTTATTCTTTGAGATATGAAATCATCATGTGTTCTTTAAATACAAGAAGCTGACCGTTTGAGATTTGTTGACAAATAAATTTTCACTTGGAAGTCCCACGATTACCTTGTTGCTTTCTTTTTCCTTTTTTCTTTATTGTTTTTTCGTGCTTATTTTTGAAATTTTCCTTGCAGTTTTCTTTCTATGTTGTGTTGTTTCATGGTGCATGCGGATTTAGCTACTGAAAGGCCATTTTAAAGGTGGTGAATTCATTACTTTGTATACTGTATGGATTGATTTAAGAAAAATGTTATGTTCACAACATTTTTACTACAAACTGTCCTATTGTTATTAGTTGTTAAGAGTGGCAAAAAAATGGCTTAAGTTGTGAATTCAAATCAAAACTAATAATAACTTACCATCTATGATTTGTTATAAAAATATTGTGAACGTGTCACTTCTCTTGATTTAATGGACTTGCTCGCATTACTATAGTTTCCAAACCTTTTTTATTTTTATTAGACAGTTTCCAAACCTTGGTACTTTGTAAGCCACCAAGCGTAATTTGCTTCAACAGTGCTCCAATTAAATGTCACATTTGTCACCCTAGTTTGCCCGTGTTTTCACTGGCGATAGAATCGGTCACCAAGAGCATATTTCCCAAAACTGGGATTGGATAGTTTTAGAGTTTTAGATCAACAGTAAAGTTCCTTATACTATAAAGTTCTTGGGGATAGATTCGTCAGTACTGTTAGATACTTAGATGAAGGTCTCAAGTAAATGTTTCCAGGAAAGTTGTTATTCTACGCACGTTCTACAACTGACTCTTCACTACTAGTTGGAGGGATTAGAAGTTAAGAACTAATTAAAGCAAGAACCTCAATATTGCAACTTTTACTCTTTCCCAAATGCATTCATGGTAGATTATTCTGTGCGTTACTTAAAATGTTAACTTTAAAGTACTCTGGATTTGTCACATATTATATTCTTTGCCCCCTTACAGCTTCATCTGTGATCTGTCTCATATATATATATATATATATATGTATGTATATATATACAAAGTTCACCACAATATCACGTTGTCAACTGCATTATCAAGATATGGAAGCGGAAATCAACAGCTCCTTAGAGTATACACCGACATGGATAGTTGCCAGTGTCTGCTTCGTCATTGTCCTAATATCTTTATGTGCTGAGCGTGGCATTCATCACCTTGGAAAGGTACTCAAACTCATCTGTCACCACCTAGAAAAGTAACATCATTATTATAATGCATATAGTAAAGGAGTACCTCTTTAATTAATTTTCTGGTCTTCTCTATATTCACGGTTTGATATTTCTCTGGCTTTTGGCTGGAAAATACTAGGCCAAATTTCTCTCTCATTTCTAGGCTGCTGCATTCTAGTCTTGAACCTTATCAAATTCTGCTAATGTTGTTGGTTGCATTCTAACCCAAGAAAGTTATTTTAGAGTTAGCTTTTGATTCACTATTGAAGTTAGAAATTTAACTGCTTCACTGATCCAGTTTTGACTTTACAATGACAGCCCTCATTGAGATTTTTGTCAAAAATGTCTTATTCTTAGTTCTAAACGAAATAAGCATAAGATCTGAGATAGACTTTTTGACATAATCTAGAGTTTTTTTAAAACAATTTTTTTTATTTTATTGGTCTGGTATATATTAAGCACTGCTCCTCTTGAATGATAACTTCACTGGAAGAATTGCTCTGTGTTTGTTCCAAAAAACAGGTTCTCAAAAACTGTTCTTTTTTAAAACACAACTGCACTGGTCCTTTTAACATTTTTGCTCTGATTATGGGAAACTAGAACTTTTCTTTTTTTTTAAAGATAATTACAATATGCTGCTAACCTCGTAGTTCAAACCCTTTCTTTCCTAAAACCCCCAACACTTTATACATGGAGAGATGTCAATTCAACTACAAGGCCCTTGTCAATTAGAACTTTATTTTATAGAATGATTTTGTAATGAATCTTTATTTATTTATTTATGCATAGTGGGGTCTTTTAAGTATTTTGATGCTTGTTGCATTGGTTTGCATTTCAGTTGTTGCAGTATAAGCGTCAAGATGAACTAAATGAAGCGTTAGAAAAATTAAAGGAAGGTTTGCTCCTCTCTCTCTCTCTCTCTCTCCTCCTCTCTCTCTCTCTCTCTCTCTCTCTCTTTATTAAGAGAGATTAAAGCCAAGTTCGCAATTCTAGTCATCTTTCATGATTCATTTTGCCTTGCAAATTCAGCATGCCTAAATTTTTTTACATTATTTGCAAAGTCTAAGCAATGTGCTACGTACTGATTTTTGTTGTTGCAGAACTGATGCTTTTAGGGTTCATTTCCCTTCTATTAACGGCCTTCCAAGGTTTCATAAGTCGCATGTGCATACCAACTCATCTTTCATATACCATGCTTCCATGCAAGAGGGGCACTGTTTCCTCCAATGGTTCCGAACATTACTATAATCTTGCTACAAAAAATCGACGACGACTTTTGTCTGAAGAAACTAATTCAGGGCACTGCCTACATGAGGTATATCATAGTCCTGTAATTTTAACTGATTTTTATACATTAGCCTTTATTATTATTGTCACTTCTTAGACTTATTGTATTGAATTGCTGCCCTATATATAAATGACCATGAACAAGCAATGAAAATGTGAAACATACATACAGACATATGATAATAAAGAATATGTACCCCTTCGCTGCAAATATACATGATTACAGGTGTAGCCAAACAATGGGGGTCTGGGAAAATTTCGGATTACTCGACGTAGTCATTAGAGAATATAGTAAAGATACATGGATAGGTAGCTAACTAATAAAAGGGAAAATGATACTTATAGATGGAAAAGGTATGGGATCTTCCACCCCAAACAAACATTTGTATATGCTATCTAATGAAGCTGATATTCAATTGATATATTGTTACATAACTAGTTCTCTCTCTCTCTCTCTCTCTCTCTCTCTCAGGGGAAGGTTCCATTGATATCATTGGAAGCATTACATCAGCTACACATTTTCATCTTTGTATTGGCAATTTTCCATGTGATCTTCTGTGTCTCTACAATGGTCCTTGGAGGAGTCAGGGTAATATATTGATGCCTATATATATATATATATATATATATATATGTTTTTAGTTAGATTTTCAGTTAAGAAGTTTTTACACCTTATATGTGGAAATTGGATAAATAAGCGTTTCATAATTCATATATTTTTTCTTCTACATATGTAGATACGCCAATGGAAGGTCTGGGAGGATTCAATTAAGGAAGAAATTTCAAGAGGGGGTAACATGAACCAGAATTTTTAAAATGCCCTGAATTGTCTTTGATGTTTTTGGTTTGTTTAAGATGCCTGTATGAATTCTGAATATTTTGTGCAGAATCTGCAGATCCAACAAAGAGAAACCACAATAAGTTCTTGAAACAACGTACACAAGGATTTTGGAGAAAGGCAGAAGCTGTAAGTTGGCTGGTGAGTTTGAACTTGTCTGTGCAATAATGAAATTCTCAAATTATCAATCTTGAGGTAACTGAAATTGTTTTTCCTTTCATTAAATGGAAGAACTCAAAGCTTATCTCATACACTTCAATATCCCTAAATTAGTCATAAATATCTTCATTTATACAAAAAGTTACAGTTTTTTTTTAAATTTAATTTTTTTATAAAGAAGAGGGGGTATTATTAATATTTATAGAAGCGTCTGTCAAAATTAGCAGATCATGGGGAATTCCTTATGGGTTCCCACTTTCATCAGGTCCCATACAAAACATTCATACACAAAAGATGGGCAACTGTCATATTATTCCATGCTGCTTGATTGCTCTCTTCCCCCTCTTTGTCAGTCTATCTACACATCTGTTAGCTTCATGGTATATGTGAAATGGATGGACGGTCTAGTTGCGAGCTAATAGATTCCTGAAGTCACAAACCAAAACATAAATGTCTGGTGCCAAAACACAATAGATTGTTTTTCTTCATCGTTACAATTACATTTCTATTGCGCAATTTAAATTTTACTTATTTTATTTGCATGACTGATTTTTAATTTTATACCTTATGATGCTTACAATATTGAACAATATCTCTTCCTACATGTCTTAAGTTAATAAAGTTATTTCCTTATTGAAAATAAGCTTGAAGAAAGAGCCATCACTGCATTATGTGTCTTATTTGAAACAATGATTTGGTTACACATTTATTTTTCCTAAAATTTTTAAAATATCTACATGAACTCTAATTTGAAAGAAATGGAGTCTATGGGACTTGGATGCTCCAAGTCAATAAGTCAAGCCAATTGGTACCTTACAAATGCACACTAAGGCAGGCAACAAGCAATGAGCTGATGCAGACACAATGAGCAATGTTGTGAAGAGTATTACAGATAAATTTTCTCTACATGTATGGCAAAAAAGATATTAAAAAAAGAAAAGGAAAGAAAGGTCAATCATTTCTATGCAAGATGTACTAGCTCAATAATGAACCATCAGCAGTACCATATCATTTGCAATTTGCCATATTGCGCAGATGCAGAAAATGGTTTTATATACTTTAAACTAACTTTACTGAGATCCCTTTAAGAATGTAAGAAACTACTTTGTGCATTAAGGGGCTGGCTCATTTGCATTTAAACCACAATGCACCATTTGGACAGTGTTGTGAATAATGCAGAACAACTCAACTAGATTTTGTGCATGTCTTTGGAAACAATAGTGCAATTTCAATTATTTAATCGTTCATAATAAATCCATCATATTGCAAATAGTAGTGTATTGTTTCTGTTTGAGTTTAAAGTACTGCTCTATGCTTGATATTTTATGTGTATATAAAAAGGTTGAAAACATTTTTTATTATGGAAGTTAGAATGTTATCCTGGTATGAAGGCTTACATCCAATGTGGTGACACCCAGATTTTTATATTTATTGGCAGATATCATTCTTCAAACAGTTTTATGGCTCTGTTAACAGGTCCGATTACACTGAATTGCGAAAAGGATTCATCAAGGTTAGGTTTGCATCATTTCTATGTACCATATAATACAGATCTAGATATACAGATCTAGATTGTTTCATGTGCCATTTACCCTAGTTTTCTCCTTGCAGGAGCACTGCCCTCAAAATCCTAAATTTGATTTTCACAAATACATAGTGCGGACACTTGAAAATGATTTCAAAAAAATTGTTAGCATAAG
>CM064919.1:9194794-9419025 GCA_032727855.1 Quercus ilex subsp. ballota
CACTCATTATTCCACAACGAGGGAACGTGCCCGGCAAGTCTCATCAACAAAGTACAACTGCTCGGTAAAACGATATCTCAGATGCTAGGTAATGCCCTGAGTGATACCGCTGCCGAGCATCCTCCTCCAACAAGAACTAGTTCCAAAGCCACTCCCACCAAACATCCACCTAAGGATAACAGCATTGGACCCTTCAAACCACTAACTGCAAAAGTAATCATAGTACCCCACTAATCAGAATGCTATAAATAAGAGAAGCTGGAGAAGAAGAGGGGGTTGTTGATGGGGTTCTAAAGAAAGTTGAGAGTAGAAAATGAGTGATAAGAGGGAGAGGGAAACAATTCTGAGGTTGGGGAGGTTTAGTTGGGTCTCTTGACAAGAATCACCCAAGGTAGGAAACTCAAAACCCACATTACAAATATTTTCTGAGCCCACGAGTGAGTTAGTCCTATAAGCTTGTTCTGGGTCCCTACAATTGGCGCCATCTGTGAGAATCTCTTACAACGCTATGGTTCTATCGAGACTCGATCCCGGGAGGATGTCTGATAGACGTTCAGAGAGCAATGCTGCGAAAGGTTCCGTGGGGTCTTTTCGGGGATCTTCCTGGCAAGAGAGGAGGCAAAAGAGGCGTGAAGATAGGGAACTCGAACAAGAAGGAAAGTGTTCCGACCTCGGGGAAGGGTCATACCAAACATAATGTACAGTATTAGGTGCCTCAGTGCGCAGACAATTTGACCAGAGAGATAAGGAGCTTGAATGGCTATGAAGATTGGTGAGAGATCTGGAGTTGGCAGCGGGGGATAGACGCTAGAGAAGGGACCGAGACGACCGAGAGAGAAGATCTGATATAGGGGGAGATTGCTATGGGACAAGGTCCAATCAATCTGGTTCCCGTCGATGCCGGGACAATTCACATTTGCAGGGATCTCGCCATCACCGGGACCGTTCACGTTCATGGGAATATGTAGATTGGGGTTCAGATTCCCCCGAAGAGCGACAGCCCCATAATACCGCCATGGATGCAATGAGCCGTGCCTTACACAGAGCTGCTCGGTCATCATTCTCGGACGATATTGAAAAAGCCCAAATGCCAAGTAGATTTACACGATTACCATTCAATATCTACGATGGGAAAACGGACCCGGTTGAGCATGTCAGCCATTATATCCACATGATGTCTCTGCATTCTCACAATGATGCGCTGATGTGCAAGGTATTTCCCTTGAGCCTCGGCCCGACCGCTCTGAGATGGTTTAATGGGTTGTGCAAGGGTTCTATCCACACTTTCGCCGAGTTGATCCAAGAGTTTGGTGTCCGATTTGTAACTTGTAACTGGGTGCCACAACTAGTGGATGCTTTACTGTCCATGAAGATGAAGGTTAGGGAAACCCTTCGAAGTTATGTTAGTCGCTATTGGGAGCTTTATAACGAAATAGGTGGAGGCAACGAGAAAATTGCAGTGAGCACATTCAGAATGGGGTTGCTTGAGGATTCTAAACTACGGGAGTCGCTGATGAAGAAGCCTCTCGAGGACATAAGGCAGCTCATGAGGCGCATAGAGGAGTATAAGCGCTTAGAGGATGATAGGTTGCAGAGTAAGGGTAAGGCACCATTGATAAATCGTCCTCGGCAGGGTGGTTTTCAGCCGAGGTATCGGAAGGATTTAAAGATACAAGAGCCGGAGTGGCAGGTAGGGGAGGTGAACGTGGCATTTAAGGAACCAGTACAGAGGATTATAAACCGATTTAAAAACGAGTCGTACTTCAGGTGGCCGAACAAGATGGGGGTGATCCCTCTCGGAGAAATCAGAATCTGTACTGCACCTATCACAAAGATAAAGGGCATACCACCGAGCAATGCCGGGTATTGAAAGACCATCTAGAACAGTTGGTAAAAGCAGGACATTTGAAGGAGTTCATAGTGAATCTCGGTGACCAGGGCACCAGGCAAGGTGCTTAACAGAGGGGAAACCCTCTCCCACCACCGTTGGGAGTGATTGAAGTGATCCATGCCGCCCCGAGGGGAACGACCGTGACCAAAAAGGGGGTGTTGACTGTTGTGCCCGTGGAAGATCTCCCGGACAAGAGACCCTCGAAAAAGAAAGCGAAGTTTGTTTGGGAGTATCTAGCTTTTGATGACGACGACTTCGAAGGAACGATTCAGCCACATGACGACGCATTGGTTGTCACGGCTCGGGTAAGCAGTTTCATGGTGAAAAAGGTGATGATAGACTAGGGGAGCGGGGCTGATGTAATGTATCTGGACCTATTCAAAGGGCTCGGGTTAAAGAAGCAAGATTTGTCAAAGTATGACACTCCGTTGGTCGGATTTGATGGTAGGGTGGTGATCCCTGAGGGACAAATTTCCCTTCCTGTGAACATGGAGGGTAAAGAGGTGGTGGTAACGTTTATAGTAGTCAATGCGTTTTCACCATACACAGCGATTCTCTGTAGGCCATGGATCCAGGCAATAGGGGCTGTTCTGTCCACCTTACATGTGAAGGTCAAATTCCTCACTGAGCGGGGTGTTGCAGTAATGAGGGGAAGCCAGCAGATGGCTAGGCAATGCTTAGTGGCCGTGGAAGGTTTTAAGAATAAGCAGGATAAGCAGAAAGAAACTGACAAGGAAGCCCCTTCATAGCAATTATAGGGTCCTCGAGCAGGAATAGAGGCTAGTTGTGTCGAGGAGTTAATCAGAGTAAGGATACTGCCGGACTCTGACTAGTATTTTCAAGTAGGAGCAAGCATAGAGGACAAGGACAGGGTAGAAACGTTGCTATTTTTGATACAGAATGTAGATGTGTTCACATGGAGCTCGTATGAAGTGCCCGGAGTTGATCCCGAGTTCATTGTGCATAAGCTTAATGTAGACCCGTTGTTTCCACCGAAGAAGCAGAGGCCGAGAAGGTTGGCTAGGGAACACGTGGAGGCGGTAAGGAAGGAGGTCGGGAAGTTAAAGGAGGTCGGGCGATAAGGGAAATTTTCTTCCCTAAGTGGTTGGCGAATATCGTGGTGGTCAAAAAGAAGAGTGAAAAATGGAGAGTTTGCGTAGATTTCACAGACTTGAACTGAGCATGCCCAAAGGACCCATTCCCTATGCTGAAAATAGATCAATTGGTAGATGCAACCTATGGGCACCCGATGATGAGTTTTCTGGAAGCCTTTCAAGGTTATCATCAGCTCACCTTGGTTGCTGAGGACCAGGAAAAGATGGCATTCATTTCGCTAGATGCAAATTATCATTACACCATAATGCCCTTCGGATTGAAGCATGCCCAAATGACCCATTTCCTATGCTGAAAATAGATCAATCGGTAGATGCAACCTATGGGCACCCGATGATGAGTTTTCTGGATGCCTTTCAGGGTTATCATCAAATCGCCTTGGCTACCGAGGACTAAGAAAAGACGGCATTCATTTCGCTGGATGCAAATTATCATTACACCGTGATGCCCTTCAGATTAAAGAATGCCGGGGCAACATATCAACCAATGATGACCAAAATGTTTCGAGACAAGATCGGGCGAACAGTTGAGGTGTACATCGACGACATGGTGGTGAAAAGCGAACAGGAAGCACGACATTTAGAGGATCTGTGGGGGGTGTTTAAGGTGCTTTGGTGACACAAGCTATGCCTAAATGAGGACAAGTGTGCCTTCAGAGTGGGGGCTGGCAAGTTTCTAGGTTATTTGATCTCCTGCCATGGGATCGAGGTCGACCTCGATCATATGGATGCTGTACAATGTCTTAAGCCACCGAGCAATCCAAAGGAGGTACAAATCTTGACCGGAATGTTGGCTACTCTTAATCGGTTCATTTCTAAATTTGCCGATCGCTATTGTCCATTCTACCAATTGCTGAAGAAATGGAGGGGATTCCAATGGAATGAGGAGTGTGAGAAGGCTTTCCAAGACTTGAAGCAATATTTGACGTGGGCATCCATGTTAGCAGCCCCAAAGCTTAGGGAGGACTTGTTTATGTATCTCTCGGTGTCTGACCATGCCATGAGTGCTGTGCTTTTAAGGGACTAGGGGATACAGCAGCCCGTGTATTACATTAGCAAGACCATGGTCGATGCCGAGACAACGTACTTGCCCCTAGAGAAGTTGGTACTGGTGTTAGTGCATGCTATGAGAAAGTTGCCCCAATATTTTCAGGCTCATACTATCTACATTTTGACCGAGCATCCCCTGCAGTCGTTATTGAAGAGATCAGATTTCACGGGTTGGATAGCTAAATGGGGGACTTGGCTAGGGTCCTTTGATATAAGATACAAGCCAAGGAGCTCGGTGAAGGGCCAAATCCTTGCTGACTTTGTTGCAGAGTTTTCACCAAAAGAACGAGGGGGAAATGGTCTACCATGTAGAACATCGCCTGTGGAGGGTATTTATGGATGGTGCATCAAGCGCTGTGGGGGCTGGAGCCGGGATTGTCATTATTACTCCAGAAGGAGTACGATTGGAGCATTCTTTTAGATTGGGGTTTAGAGCTTCCAACAACGAAGCCGAGTATGAGGTCTTGCTTGTTGGATTGAGAATCGTCTTAGGTAAGGGTGCTCATGATGTTGAAATTTATTTGAATTCCCGGCTTGTCGTGAACCAAGTGCAAGGTAGTTTTGAGGCCGGGATTCCCGAATGAAAGCTTATTTACAGGTGGTAAAGTAAGTTATTAACGAGTTTTGTACAGCGAAGGTGGCCCAAGTATCCCGGGCACAGAATCGACACGTTGATTCGCTAGCTACGTTGGCATCATCAATGATTGGGGAGGTGCCTCGATTGATTAAGATAGAACTTATTGAAGAGCCGAGTATTAATGTGACAACTAGTGTTGATAATGTCGGGGTTGAGATGGCCATGATTTCGAAAGCCGATACATGTTGGATGGACCCGATCATTGTGTTCCTAGCCCAAGATCGAGTTCCAGATGACGAAAATGAGGCTAACAAGGTTCGCCAGATGGCTGCTCTGTACTAGTCGTCAGCAGATCGCAAGTTATACCGAAGGTCTTTCGGGGGGCCATATCTTCTGTGTTTGCATCTCGAGAAGATGGGTGAGCACCAAGCCCCCAGGACCGTCTGGACCTTGGAACCAAACTCAGCAGAATGGCCCGTGGTTACTAACTCCCTTGTCAGAAGCTGGGCTTAAGGCTCACTAAGGACACAGATGCATGCCCTATCACTTTATGTTTTACCCAGAACCTGTTGGCCGGTTGTTGAAATATTCGCTCATTATTCCACAACGAGGGAACGTGCCTGGCAAGTCTCATCAACAAAGTACAACTGCTTGGTAAAACGGTATCTCGGATGCTCGGTAACGCCCTGAGTGATACCGCCGCCGAGCATCCTCCTCCAATAGGAACTAGTTCCAAAGCCACTCCCACCAAACATCCACCTAAGGATAACAGCATTGGACCCTTCAAACCACTAACTACAAAAGTAATCATAGCACCCCACTAATCAGAATGCTATAAATAAGAGAAGCTGGAGAAGAAAAGGGGGCGGTTGATGGGGATCGGCATTAAAGGGAAGAAAGCAGTATTGGCCCCTCTATGGAGATCAAATTCACTCTCGTGGCAGTATGCTACTTCCACATCATTGGGGATACTGAAGTTTTGCCTAAAAGTAGCTAAGGACGCCTCAGTATTCAAAAGGTAAGCGTAACCCATCTTAAAACTCTAAATAAGAAGGAAGAAATTTGAAGAAAGAAATTGAAGTAACAGAAGGAGGTAAAGAACTTACTTTGGGGATAAAGGGAAGGGAGAGACTCTGGGTTGATGAATAAGTGCGCAGACGGATGCACGGTAGAAAAGAAAACTCAGAAAGTGAAGAATGAAAAAGTGGAGAAGTGATTCAGAATGGAGTATTTATAGAAGAAAGAGGGGAGAGAGTAAATGCCACCCAATAAATGAGGCGCGGGAAACTCTACGAGTCCCATCACAACCATCACACATGCGCACTGCCTCGGTTCACGAATCGTTGGTGATGATGACGGCAGAACCAACCATCAGGCATGACGTGTCTTTTGAGGGCGCATTAATTTGCCTCTCAACCACCCAATGCAAACCGATTAGGTTTTCCGGATGGAAATCGTATCTTGGGTTCCTTGATTCATCCTCGGGCATCGTGCACGAATCAAAGGGGGGCTAATGTACGGCACTAGGCCTTTAGGACTGTCTGGACCTTGGGCCCAAACTTCGCAGAATGGCTCGTGGTTACTAACCAGGCCCCTAGGACCATCTGGACCTTGGGCCCAAACTTCGCAGAATGGCCCATGGTTACTAACTCCCCTGTTAGAAATTGGGCTTAAGGCCTACTAGGGACATGGATGCATGCCCTATGACCTCATGTTTAGCCCAAAACCTGTTGGTCGGTTGTTGAAATATTCGCTTATTATTCCACAATAAGGGAACGTGCTCGGCAAGTCTCATCAACAAAGTACAACTGCTCGGTAAAACGGTATCTCGGATGCTTGGTAACGCCCTGAGTGATACTGCCGCCGAGCATCCTCCTCCAACAGGAACTAGTTCCAAAGCCACTCCCACCAAACATCCATCTAAGGATAACATCATTGGACCCTTCAAACCACTAACTACAAAAGGAATCATAGCACCCCACTAATCAGAATGCTATAAATAAGAGAAGTTAGAGAAGAATAGGGGGTTGTTGATGGGGTTCTAAAGAAAGTTGAGAGTAAAAAGTGAGTGATAAGAGGGAGAGGGAAACAATACTGAGGTTGGGGAGGTTTAGTTGGGTCTCTTGACAAGAATCGCCCAAGGTAGGAAACTCAAAATCCACATTACAAATATTTTGTGAGCCTACGAGGGAGTTAGTTTTATAAGCTCCTTCTAGGTCCTCACAATCAATATTAAAAAAAAAAATCTAAAAAATTGTAAAAGCAAGTCAACCAACATGAAGGGGTATGCTATCTTCTCCCAAAAAAAGAAAAGAAAAAAAGGACGGGTAGACTCGTGATATAGCAGTAAAGCAAGGGGCATTGGAATAAGTCAAAAACCGGTGTCCGTGTGCTCTCAACAAATAAAGAAAAAACTTTCAAAGTATTAATAATTTTTAATAAATCCCAGTCCCAACAGTGTACGAACAGAAATAGATTCCATTGAAATTGAAAATTCCACAAATTTCCTTGGAATTCTCGCTCTGAATTGCTCGCTCGCTTCCAATCCAAATCCGATCTCATTGTTAGACTCAGGTAAAACATTTTCCCTCCAATTCTCATTTCTTTCCCTCCGATCTACCTTTCCCTTCCACCGCTCCTCATATCTTTATATACTAAACTCACTCACTCTTAAACCCTGTTTGTTTCCCTCGAATTTAACCTTTTTTTTTTCCCAAAAAGAAACTATAGCTTTCTTCTTAAATTGGCGTGCCAGATATTGAGTTAGAACTTCCACTCTTTTCTCTTCTACAATTTCGTTGCTTTCTCAGCAGCCAAATACATCTTTAGGGTTTCTCTTAATTCTGTAGCTTTTTGTTGTTGTTGTTGTTTGGTTTTATAGGGTGTTTGGATTGGTATTGAAGATGATGAGCTTGTGAGTGTGTAAATATATACATATGCATGCAAAAATTGGGTGTTGAGGGAGTGGCAATTTGGTAAAATAATGCGGTTGTTCCCGTTGAGCTCTAGCTCGAGCTCAAGCAGGGAAAAGGATGAGAGCGATGAAACCAAAAACCAGGCGTTGTTGTACCTCAATGTCTATGATCTCACTCCCATTAACAACTACCTTTACTGGTTCGGCCTCGGGATCTTCCATTCCGGTATCGAAGGTATATGAATTTCCAACCCATTGCATTGTGTTGCTTAGCTTCTTACTTATTTGAAGTCTAGAGCTGTAAATGAATTAAGCTTATTATGAACAGCTCGAGCTCGGCTTGAGAAAAAGGCTTGTTTAGCCCAATTTTAGGATCGGCTATTAAACGAGGCAAGCTCATACATTATAATGTGTTCGTGAACAGGCTGGTGAACATGATGATTGATTTAACCGTATATAATAGTAACATGATGATCTATTTAACTGTATATAATAATATTATATTTTCATATGTATACTTGTCTAAAAATATACTTATATAGACTTGAGATTGAATTGTGTAAATTTGTAAATAGGTTCATATGATATCAAATTTGTTGATAATATAAACAACCTATTCGTAGTAAAAATTCATAGATTTTGGAAGGGTAACAAAATTTTTGTCAAGTTTTGACTATATTTGGGAAGTTAAACAAGTAGCTCGTAAACAAGCTCAAACTTGTTCAACAAGGAAATGAACCAAGCTTGAATATGTAATCTTGTTTGGTAATAAGCTCGAGTTTGGCTCGTGTTCAAAATAAAACCAAATGAACAAGCCTGAACTTTTAATACTTGGCTTGTTTATAGCCTTAGTTACTTCAATGCTGCAAAAATTGCAAATAGATAATTATGGGATTGTATGACAAGGTCACAATGTTATTGCCATTACGTTTCCTTGTCTTATGTTGTAATAGTTATGAATATGCTATAAAAAGCTGTATTCTGCAAAATGATTGCACTAGAAATAGAAACAACTGCTTCAAATGGTGAGTGGAAGATATCGCACTTTATAATTGGTTAACTTTGGATAAATCTTGAAGCTTCATGTTTTCATTGCTATGCACGACTTTTGCCAGCTATGATTAAAAGCATGTGTTAGGACTAATGTAGAATGGCTGTTCTAGGCATTTCCCTAGAAGTGTGATTATAAAAAATCTAGCAAATAAGATGTTGTCTATCATTTCTTGTTTTCATTCCTAAATTTGTTTAGCTTATTATATTCTATTAAGTTAGTCTTTTGGTGGATTCATGGGTAATTTAAGGTTATTTTTTAATGTAAAATGTAAATGTAGTAGGCTAAATGTTGTCCTAGCTTAAGGCTATTGGCTAGCATTGTTAAGTTTATCTTTGATCTCTGCCTGACCTGAATGAAGTTGTTCTGCTCTATTGATTGCTGTTACTCTCGGACCAACAACTTTAACCAATTTTACTAAGTCAAATGCATGCTTTGGAACCTTCTTGTAGAAAATAGAGAATCGTGAGAATCCAATAGAACTTTGGACAACACTATAGGGGACTTCACGTTACATTGAAAAAAAAAAAAAAAAAACTAACGTTGGGATTGGAGAGGGGCATATAGGTAAATTTCCATCTAAGCCCTCTTTCTCCCCCATTTTCTCCACCCCAATTTTGGGGAGACAAAAGAACACCACAAGATGGTGGGCCCAGCCGGGCCACACCAAACACTCACTTGACTGTGGCACTTAACTCCTCACTTCTCAATACAGGACTTCCCTAACCCCAACAAACACCAACATCATCTCCAACAACTTCCCTTGCATGTTTTTGATTTGCTGTTTCTCCACACAAGGTCTTTTTTCTTATTTCATTTCCAATGAAGAGCGATAATGACCGACTCAATAATATGACAATCATGATTGTTGCTCCTCAAAGGACTGTGAGAATCCAATTTCCAATCCCCATGTCCTCACTTCAATGACAATGGTAGGGTTTCTCCTATCTTCTCCAAGGTCTCATTGTTCTTGTCAGTTTGATTTTAATTTTCTCCCTTTGAATCAATTGGTTAGTGCTCTTAGTTCATGGTGCTCTGTATTTTGGGAATTTGATTTGTACTGCTATGCTCTCCTAGTTTCCTATGTTTGGTCTTTATTTTTGGGTGATGGAGTAGTTGAATTTTCTGTTATTATTATTACAAATTTTTGTGCTTGGAGATGGTATTATATCTTGTTCTTGTGGAAAAGAGAGAAATGAATGTGGTTTTTTGAAAATTTGCATATACCAGCAGGGTGGGATAGGGCATGGGGCCTTTTGAGTGGGTTTGGGCGGGGAATGGGATCACCCAAAAAACCTGCCCATTGCCATCCCTGGCTGAAAGGGCTTGTACTCCCTTGATCTTCATCAATATGCTAGTTGTACTTGCCCTCATTGTTCGCTGTACTAGATTGCGGAACAGCTATGATACCACTTAACGCAAAACAGAAACGCAATAGGCTCTTGTTCTACCTTAATGAACCTCTTTAATATTCAAGAATAAGAAATCTATAATCAAACAAAAATTTTATAATCAGAGAAATATTGTATTCCAGTATGATTAAACTAGTTTGGGAACTCTTCTTGACAGCTTTTCTTAAAAATATATATATATATATATAAGTAAAAAAAATATAATATTCCAACTAATTCACTGAAAGACTAATATTAATGAAATTAAATATTTAAAAAAAAAAAGAACTAAATCTAGGCATGAAAGTAAGGGTCAATGGAATGAACATTATGACTGCGTGCCGTTTGCGTAGATTTTTTATGATCATACTTTTTGACAAATTCCAAGGAAACTTGTTCTACATCACTTATTGGTTGCATCTGGCTAGACACATGATTCATGTCTATATAGATATTAAATGAAAAATTCAAGATTGATAAACTCAAATTTGCAACAACAAAAGTGAGTTAGATTATATGCGTCCTCTAGTTTAAAATTTTTGAAAATTTGCATGAATTACTGTTGTTAAGCATCAACCCATTTGATTTGAGTCTAACTGGTGCAGTTTTTTTTCAGTGGTTCTTTAGTGGATAATTATGTCAATAAACTTGTACCATGCGCTAATTCTTTTTTTGGGGATATTATAGGCACATATGCATACATGGTCTTTCATTCTACCAAAATACTTAGTTCAACTGGTTATGCTTGGACTTATTTCATTGTTGGATCTTTTCCTGACAAATGTCATGCACTAAATAGCTGTAGTAGTTATAATATAAATGACCTCTTTTCTAGGAAAGTGTATATATTCCTGCTTCAATTGATCAATTCTCTGCCATTTGTGACTTACAGGCAGGTATCCTATAAGATCACTCATGTATGAGGGGTTTTTGATCTTAGGATATTATCAAATGATATTGTATATGGGTAGTTGTTGAGGATTCTAGGTGTGAAGCTTTTGTATTTTCAATTTTATGGTGTGCCGACCATAAAAAGTTGTCTCTGAAATTTGATGGACAGTGCACGGTTTGGAGTATGGCTTTGGAGCACATGAGTACTCTTCCAGTGGGGTGTTTGAGGTGGAACCAAAAAGTTGCCCTGGCTTCATCTTCAGACGGTCAGTGTTGTTGGGCAGCACTGATATGTCTCGTTCAGAGTTCCGGTCATTCATGGAGCACCTTTCTGCAAAATATCACGGGGACACCTATCATTTGATTGCCAAGAACTGCAACCACTTCACAGATGAAGTTTCTCTGCAGCTAACCGGAAAGTCTATACCAGGATGGGTTAATCGGCTTGCCCGATTAGGTAAGAGATCTCTCTGCCTACGTATTTACATTACTGAGAATCTACCTTGAAGTTCACCATAGCTTCTAGACTATGTGTATGAACATAGTTCCACATTTACCTGGTCATATGATTAAACACATGATCAATCACTATTTTTCCATTATGTCATACTTTATTATTTCTATATTATCAGCTAAATCAGATCTCTCCAGGGTCCATATATTTTTGGCAGTTTCACACCTTTGGGTAGATTGGTTATATAGGGTTTTCAAAGGGTGTGAGCAGAAGAGCTGCTTACAATTATTGGTACTGCAAATGTATATTTTGGCCAACATATGACTGGCTTTTCCTTAATCTGATTGTATATCTGGTTGAAGTTTCAGGTTCTTTCTGCAATTGTCTTCTGCCCGAAAGCATCCAAGTTACAGCAGTGAGACATCTTCCCGATCATCCAGTATATTCTGGTAAGTCTATTTAGACAACCATTTTTGCAAGACTAATTACCTCAGATGCTTGAAAGTATTTTCTTCTTGAAAGAATATTACTGTCATTGGGTATCCAAAAAAACAAAATCTGGTATAACAGAGTCACTGTGTGTAATTGATTAACCATATATTTCTATATGTTATGTGTTCATTTTGTCGAAAAATGGAAATGAAAGGTAGATGTTCTTTTTAATCTTTTATGTTTTTTTAACGTGTAAAATATGAGGTGAAAAGGTTAGTTAAATCATTGATATTCCCCAGGATCGCATGCTTAATTAGCATTGGTTGAACTTTATCAAGTTACAAAAAGATGGTTAAGTTATGGATCATTAATTCATAAAGATGAAGATATTGAAGAACATGTGAACCCTAGGATAAGAGAAAGGTGGATGAAGTAGAGAAGTGCATCAAGAGTATTGTTTGATCATAGAATATCTGTAAATTTAAAGAAAATTTTATAAGACTTCTATAAGACTAGCTATTGGGCTGTTAAGCACAACGTATTTATAAAATAAGTGTAGTTCAAATGAGAATTTTAAGATGGATAAGTGTAGAAGGAAAGATATGATTAGAAATGAGGAAATTAAAGATTGGGGCGAACCCTGTTGATGAAAAGATGAGGGAGAGTCGCTTGAAATGGTTCGATCATGTTCAGAGGAGAGCAATTATTGCACCAATGAGAAAGAGTGAGTTGTTCAAGTTGAGGGAATTAAAAAAGGTAGAGGAAGACCAAGAATAATATTAATAGTAGTAGTAAAAAATGGTATGTCAATGCATGAAGTACTAAAAAGTATGACTTTGGATATAATAGAATAGAATGGTGAAATAGAATAAATGTGGCCTAGTCTAAGTTGCTAACTAGATCCATAGTTGATCCAAAACATATGGGTAAGGCTTGGGTGTTGTTTCTTTAAATTTTGAACTCTGGATTGTTAGGATATCCAGTGAAAATGATTTTTTAGGCACTTAGAAGTTAGAAGCTGGAACCATCCAATCCCTGCAGTTGCATCTATAATTAGTTATCTGGAGTCCCCGTCTAAGAAGTTCTAGGAATGTCTTGACAGTGACTGCTTAATTGTTCAGCAGAAAGCACTAAATTCAGAGTTTTGATTTTCCTATTACATGTGTTAGTGTTGAGGTCTCTCTCTCTCAATTGATCAGAAATATTATGTCAATACAGATGATGATGGGTCAGAATCGGTTGTATCATCTGCATCAGTAGAGAGTGAAGGGGAGCAAAATCATCATCTCCTGACCACACCAAATGGCGATGTGGCTTTTCTTAAGGAAAAACCAGTGAGGCTAGCAAGGGAGCTCATGTGATTCTTTCCTCCAATTCCAGTTCCAATTCTTTTGTTTCTTGGGTCTGTCTGTTGGTTGTTCTAGTAATGTATGAGCTCAGGTGTATCAGTGAACATGTCTCAAGTAAATTTTTCTAAAATTTTAATATATGTTTCCTGGTACAATATTGATGCCAAAAAGTTGTATGTGGCCAGTATTGTTTTGAAATGTATGATTATGCTTCAGATATTCCTATAACTGCATTAGAAGTTTGCATATTAGCATGTTAGTAATTCTTAAATGTAAGGGCTCTTGTATTTGCTATTAAACTCAAAAGAAATACTCTCAAATTTAATGATGAGTATTGCAGATCCCAGAAATATGTTATTAAGGTTTTTGTTTATTTTTTTCTTTTCCTTTATTTTTACATTGGAATACAGAGAAAATTACCTATTGTTATTGTGTACGAATTTGCAGGACGAAGTTTTAAATTTTTTGCTGAGAATATTTGGTATGTGACTGAAATATTTTACAAAGTAGTATATTTTTGCCAAATTTTTATTTATTTATTCATCTCTCTTTCCCACATTTCTTTGATTCTAGAGTCTTATGATCAAAGAAAAAAGTTTGTAAAATTGCGTTCTCTTAACTTCAAGACAAGATGTGGGTTCCAGTTAGGAAAACGTTAATTATATATGTGCTTATACTCCAAAAAAATTAGTAAAGTTACAATCAAATTTTGTTGGAATTGTCCATTCGATGACATCCAGGCTGTGGGCTAACTGGACTTGGCAGACATGCCGTGAACTTGGAGACACCACCCATACATAGGACTAAAGAGTAAAGACACCTTACCACAACACAATCTAGTTCACATAATCCGAACTATCACAATTCATGTGTTGGGTTACACCCAATGTGGGACTCAAGTCACTCAACGCACGAATGCACAATGCCCATTTATGGAACTCAATCCACATAATTTGGGGTATCATAAGTTAACTAAATTGGTAAAATTTCTAGCGTTTTCTCATTTATGGAACCCATTCCACATAATTTGGAGTATCATAAGTTAATTAAATTGGTAAAATCTCTAGTGCATTAGGCAGGTATGGGCATATGGCCTGGCATATAGGAATTGATTGCTGGAATATGTAGTCAGCCCACCTCGTTTGTCATGATCTTTTGCTCTTAGGTTCAGTTCACTCGTCCATCCCACATGGTGTCGCCACTCCCGTAGTGGGTTATGGCCCAAGAAGCTCCACCTGCAAGGTTGTACTGCTTTGGATCACCCTCTGATAAGTAGTGCCAATAGCTTCACTTGAGTCCTTGTCATGAAGCCCTCATCAGGATTTCAATCTTCTAAGACATGGAAGCCCATAGATGCATTGGTTTGGTTTGGTTAGGTTATTAGAGAGTTGGTACTGCCTAAACCTCTCGAGGACTAGTTGATTAAAGGGCCCAAATTCCTGAAGTGGGTATTAATGAATAATGCTTGGATTTTTAGAGTTAGACTCTCCTTCCATCTTCTCCCTTTTTTTTTCTTTAATTCTTTTTTTTTATATAGTTTTTATTTTTAATCCGAGTAGAGGTCATGTAGTAGATATAAAAAATAAAAGTCTAATTTTTTTGTTGTTGTTGTTGTGAGAATACATTCAATAAGGACCTTATGCAAATCCCCCACTTTACACCCACCAATTATGCCACATCAAGATTTCACTAATAAATGAAATAAATTTATAGACATGTCAAACACAATAATCTCTTAAAAATTAGTCATATATTTTATAAGATTCTCCATTGACTAAAGATAATTTTCCTTTAATCTATTTTTTTCTAAAACTAATTAATACTGGAAAAAACAAAAAAATTATTTTCACAAAAGATTTTCAATCAAAACAAATAGTGCATCAATTAATATACAATCAATTTGGAGCATCATGAATTGTGTTGCTTTATTAAAATACAATCGATGTTGCGTGACCAGAGGGTATTTGAGTGCTGGTAGTTGTACTTGTATCATACAATCTTGAATAAAATAAGTTTTCTTTGAGCGTTTGATTAGTTAAATTGATAGCTGATAAACGGAGAGGACTAAAGTCAAGATAACTTAATCAGCAAGGCAATGACTGGTAAGTGATATTGACTCATTAGAGCCTGCAAAATGAAGTAGTATTTGTTATTTAACGAGGTATGGCCGGAAAGGCTAGGGTCCAAAACAGAAAATGATATGCAGAAAGATCATAAAGTTTAGGGGTCCACCGAAAATAAAACTGAAATTAAAACGTAAGCTTCAACTTCTAAGATTTGAAACAGAGAAGGTTTAGACGATGTGGTAAAAAAAAATGAATGTCAAAAGTGAGTTAATATAAAAACGGGTAAAAGTTTATTAGCTCGTGAAAAATAAGAGAGGCCTAGTTGTTTATTATAATTTTTTAAAGTAAAAAGAGAGGTCAGACTGTTAGGTTGCGTTCTTGACCGGGTACCAAAGTCTCCTTAAGCATCTTCTTGTATGCTTCCTCAAAGTTTTGGGTCCAAAACCACTAGCTAAAACTTTCCAACTGAATGTTCAACCCCCTTAAACACTCTATGATGGAAAAAACTGGATAATTTTTTTAATAATAAACCTATATTTGCTTTCTCTAAAGTGAAAACTCCCCACTTGTTCTGTAGAGAAAAAGAAAATAGAGACACTATTTCTAGGTGGCTGAAGTTTGCTTGTCCTTTGGGTTTCGCAGCCTCTGAGTCATTTCGGGTGTGCTTCACCCTCTTTTCCCTGTTCCATTTAAACACCTTCCCATATAAGTTATATAACACATAGGAATAAGATTAAAGAGTAACTAACAACTATCATTGTCCCAAGCTTGTGTCTTTCTGCATACTTTTTTTTTTTTTTTGGTTAAGAAATGGATGCTTTTCTCTTCCTTATTCTCTTCTCTTCCACCTTGCTAAGCATAAACGCTTATGAAGACACTTGTACCATGATGCAGTGTGGTGATGGAGCTCCCAAGATTCAATTCCCTTTCCAAGTAAAAGGCTTTCAACTCCAACACTGTGGTCACCCTGGTTTTGAGCTTGTATGCAAAGACAACACCACTTTCATTCGCTTCCCATCCTATAATGGTGACTTGGTTGTTAAAACCATCTCTTACCACACCAAAAGTCTTAGTCTTCTTGACCCCAAAAACTGTGTCCATGAAGTCTTTCTTAACCTCAACCTCTCTCTTACACCTTTCCATTATTACTATGTTGTTAAGAACTACACATACCTCAATTGTTCTTCTAGGTTGGTTTCTTCATCCTTCAGTGAGATCCCCTGCCTAAGTGGCTCCAAATATCATGTCTATACTGTAGAGCCTTCCTTGGCTATACCAAATTCTTGTAGGCCAGTGAAAACTGTGGCAATTCCTTTTCAGTATAGTCCTTACCTAGCTGACAATAGTTTTGGTCTTGGATTATCTTGGGATTTGCCTGGATCAGAAGATTGTGAAGCAAACGGACGCCACTGTGGATTGAAGGATAAAACAGGATGTTTTAACTTGGCACATGATATAGGTAATCTTTGTCCTTTATCCTTTTTTCCCCCCCTGTTTTTAGAAATTTTGATTATGTCCTATAATATTTGACAATTTCTGATTTTAACAATTTTGATTAGTAATGAAAATTGTTAAGTATGTACCAGGACATATTGTCATGTCCTAGTTTCTTAGAAAAGAAAAGAAAATTTCATTTTACTAAAAAGAGAATAATAAAATCATGATGGGGATAATAAAACAATAATTTGAGAGTTTTTGAGATATCAGAAAAAATTTATGTACTACTA
Organism: Quercus ilex subsp. ballota; assembly: GCA_032727855.1. Classification (NCBI taxonomy): domain Eukaryota; kingdom Viridiplantae; phylum Streptophyta; class Magnoliopsida; order Fagales; family Fagaceae; genus Quercus; species Quercus ilex. Next base: position 9,211,700 of record CM064919.1, read on the forward strand.
AATTCTTCCAGACTTGCTCTGTCATTTCCAATGAAGGGGGGGGGGGGAAAAAAAATACTAGTAATCTTCTACCCCCCTAAAGTCCAACCTATCACATATTCCAAGTAACTATTCTGTCTAATCTTCTAGCATTCACATGGAATCATAGTGGGAAAATAAGATCTAAAACTAATGAAATCATGCATGTCATGTCACTCACATAAATGTGTTATGTGTCCATCATGTATTAGGATAAGCACTCTCAAAGGTTTTAATTAGTTATATTTCAATTCTACTTCACGTTGGTCAAATTGACAGAGACTTTGACCCCCCGGTTTTCGTAGAAATACTGAAAGTAAACATCACTTCTTGTCACATTTCCTTGTCAAATAACTATCTATCATGCCCTTGCTTGCACTTTAGAATTGTTGTAACATTAATATTTTAAAATTGTACGAATTGAAAAATTGGAGTAGCTAGCATCAATATCTTGTTCAAAACAGAGGAAAACAGACACAGGAAAGGTCTTTTTCACTAGCTAACCAATATATCCCATTTTCAATACATGATCAATTGATCATATATATTATATATAAATCATAATACAAACTAATCTTAATTTTTGGGGTTTTATTATGCATGTGCTTGTAGGTAAAAGCCTCAACTAGTAGTATTTGTTAGTTTTTACATATAATAAAAGAGAGATTGGTCTAGTAAGTTTATAATAATTGTGGTCTGATTTTTGCAGTCTTCAGTATCGGCATCTTCATTTTTGCGATGGTGGTGGTGACAGTGACGATCATAAGGATCTATCACTCGAAGAAAATACACTGCCAGGATGAAGAAAAGTATTCAGCTGTGGTTGAGAAATTAGGAGACTATAACCAGATTTTGAAACCAAGCAAGTGATCAATAGTAAGCATGAACTATTTAGGACATCATAGTACAGAAGCACCTTTAGAGGCAAAAAAAAAAAAAAAGGTATTTATATAAGAAGGTAGGTATAGATTAGCTTTGATTGTATAAATTTTTGTTTAAAAAAAAATGTATGGCTTTAAGAGCTAATAATTTTGAAAAAGTAGACACTAGAAAAAAGCTTGGCAACTCAAACAAAATGGTTTAATTGCATGAATCAGACATAAGATTGAGATGAGAAGTGATGTTTCTCAAATTCTCCAAGATACTTTCGACATAATAACACGCATGTGACTTCATTACTTCAAGATTTGAGTCTTGACTACCAGAGTTTGTGTCTCTTCTTACCACGTCTTAAGGGTCCTTATTATACTCTTAAGTAATATGCATTGGAGTATAAAGTGAACAATTTAGTTACAGATTTCTTCTGATATGTGAGTACATCATAAACTCATATGGAAATATTTTGTAAAATATATTTTTATAGTTTATTTATAATACTCATTGGGTAGTATTATATTTGAGAATTAGTAATATTACAAAAAAATAAAAAATTAAGGGAAGAGAACGAGTTATATTATATTGTTGTAAAAGCTGAAGCTCAAATACCAATATTGATTGTGATTATTGACTTGAGGAAGATTTTCAAAACAAAAAATAGGAACAGAGAAAACCAAACCCAAAAACAAAAAGACAACCATGTACAAAAGAGAACACCAGAAATTTACGCAATTCAACTATAGCCTACATATATGGGCAACGGTCAAGAGAAAATTTCAATAACAAATCTGGAAAATACAAATACGATGTAGATGCATTATCACATAACTCAAAATCCCAATAAACCCAAAACAAGAGATCTTCATCTTTATCACTAATATCTAACATCCAAATTTTGCAAATCAACAAGCATTTTTTTATAATCACTAATATTAGCATATTTGCCGACATATTTGATTAACCATACATAAAACTCTTGTAAAGTATCAACTGATTCAAATTCCACCAGTTAACAATTCTAACCTGTCACGGGGATAATACAAACTAACTCATTAAGAGACGAGTCCCAAACATGATATCAGATTCTTGGTTTTGCCATATGGCTTGATGATGTAGTTACAAGTTCAAAATAGATACAAATACTTTTTGAGCTTTGGCTATGTTTTTTTTTTTTTTTTTTTTTTTTTTTGAGGAACTTGAGCTTTGGCTATGTGGATCTTCTTCTTCTTCTTTTTTTTTTTTTTTTTTTTCTCTTGGTGGTAAGTAGCTCTCTGGACCTAGCTGCTACATAAGCTTGATCATGACCTATAGTTTGCAGTCTCAGCTAATTAAGGAGTGGCGAACCGTGGATCTGCTGCTTCAAAATGCTCTCACCCAAAACTAAACATGAATTTAGAAATTTACTTTGTATACTGACATAAGCAAAGTATCACTCTGTTCCCAGCAAGTAGTTTATCAAGTTGTTTTAAAATACCAGAAAGGCAAGTAGATTAATGGTCCTATACAAACAACTGCAACCTAGAAGCTGAATATTGTACCTTACAGTTCAACATTGTACCAAAAGAATTAGAAGGAAAAGAACATAGGTGATCCGCATAAGTCAATAACAAACAATGTTTACAGAGCATTATATGGACTAGGAAAAATAATGCACTCTAAAATAGACAACTTTTACAATAACCTTAAACTTGGATACATGAAGAAAGGCATAAGAGAAATTAACACGGAACAACAGGGAAAAAGCAAGCTGGGCAGGAATATCAAAATGTGGTTTCCATGTATGAAAAAGCTGCAGGGAAACCATAACAAACCTGAGTGTACAAATGGCGCAAGATGCACAATGTAAATAGTGCTATCCTTGTTAATTAAACCATGAGAGCTCTCCTTCAATCTAGTGATCCCTGGACTTCATGGGTCCAGAGTTTTCAACAAATGCAAAATTGCAGTCCTTAATCTTATCTAAATTTTCGAGATTTGGGCATTCCCTGACTTTGATTAATTTTATAGATGGAAAAATATCCTGAACGCTCTTCAACTCTAGCACCCCAATACTAGTCAAATTGGGTAGTTCCACCAGGTGCAGCTTCTGTAAATTCTGCAGTTTACAATCTGTTGATGTATTTGGCATAAACAGAGTCTTCAATTTATCACAGAATTTAATTTGGAGGACTTCAAGATTTTCTGGCAGCTGGGATGAATGAAAAACAGTTTCAAGCATTGGGCAACAATCTAGATATAATTTTTTAAGGCGTCCAAGTTGCAAGTTTCCATTGGAGACACTCTTCAATATGGGAAGGTTTGACGCCCAGAGAGTCTCAAGATTTTCCTCCATTAAGACTTCTGCCTCTTCATCAAAAATAGTTTGCATTTCGGTTGACCTCTCTAGCCAACAGCCTTTCATTGCCATGACATTGCCAACATTCATTGACTTCACACCCGCAGCCAAGTCTGATAAGGATTTGATAAACTTGTTATCAATCAAAGAGATATATTCTGCTTTTAGGAGGGCATCCTCAAACCCGGTAAAACTATCAAATCCAACGATTTCCAGATACTTGCCATGTTCTTCAGGAAGAGAAAGAGTCTGGAAGTAGATTTCTCTAAAGTTAGGGTCAACTCTGTGCCAACAAATGTCCCTAGCTGTGCCTTCCTTTTCATGAGCACAAACAGAGAACTGAAATTCTTTGAAGCATGTCTCCCATAACCCAGGATTTGTCTTCAAATATTGGAAGAATTCAGTGCCACTCAATGACATGCAAGGCCTATTTTGACTGCACTTGAAGATGCCACACTGATCCCAGTTTAGCTCCTCTGGTAAGTTCTTTATCTTCCCCCAGTCAAGAGTTTGAACATCCTTCAAGTCTGGTAAATTAAGGCGCTTCAAATGAGTCAACTGTGAGATCTCATAGGGAAACTCCTTGACTCTAGTTCCCCATAAATCAAGGACTTCCAAATGAGTAACTAATTCCAGACACTCTAGCTTCTCCAAGCTTGAACAATCTCTTAAGTTAAGGTCACGGAGATTGCTAAACTTTTCAAGTGATGGTAGAGACTGAATGTCTGTTTCAGAAAGATTCAAAACCTTTAGCTGTGTACATTTTTCCAAATTTGGACATAATTCGGAGAGTCTGCAACGTTGAAGTAAAAGCTGAGTGAGGTTGGTGAGGTTGGACGTGGGAGGTAACTTAAGTGCAGTTCCTGATAGGTTGAGGAACCGAAGGTGAACCATATTCTCCAAGAATTTAGCTTCAGTTTCTTCCAAAGACCTTGCACCACATAAATCAAGCTCCTCAAGTTTTGAAAGAGATTCCAGAGGTGGAAGTTCTTTTAGATTGACACATTTTCTTAGTAAGAGTTGACAGAGGTTGCTAAGATTGGAAAGGGATGGTAGAAGTTCAATCTTAGTTTCTGAGAGGTTAAGTTGTTGAAGGCAAGTCATGTGCTGAAAGGATTCATCCACAATTTCTTTCAAAGCACTACAACCTGAAAGATTAAGAATTTCAAGGTTACAAAGGTTAGAAAGTGAGGGTAACTTTTGAAGGTTGGTTTTTGAGAGTTCAAGATGACGGAGGTATCTCAGATGTTTGAGGATATTATCTTCGATTTTGTCTAAAATCAAAGCATCAGAAAGATTCAGCGACTTGAGATTTGGGAGGCTGTTATTATTGGAAGGTAAATGCCTGATTCTGGTATTAGAAAGATTGAGGGTTTTGAGGCCATCCATACTTGGAAAGATTTCATCTTGATTTTCCTTCAGCATAGAAGAACCTGAAAGATCAAGAATTTCAAGCTGAGATACTGATTTTAGGCTGGGCAGTCTAGTTAAGCATTTACAACATCTTAATGAGAGTTGAGTGAGATTTCCCAGATTTTTCAAAAAAGGCAAGCGGTCAATCTTTGTTTGGGAAAGATCAAGCATTCGAAGTTTTGCATGTGCTTTAAATGTCTTATCTTTCAATTTTTTCAATTCAATAGCACCAGAAAGATCAAGCACTAGGAGGTTTTCAAGTTTTTGTAGTCTTGGAAGTTCTTCCAAGCTAGCACACCCCCTTAGCATGAGCCACCTAAGTTCACTCAGTTCAGAGATGGAAGAAGGCAGCGATTTGATCTGGACTGCAGAGAGCTTCAGGCTTCGAAGTTGAAGCAATTTATGAAAAAAATCATCTGGAATTTTCTTCAAGGAGGTAGCACCTGATATCTCTAGAACTGTTAATGATTCAAGTCCTTTGATATTATCAACGTTCTCCAATAGATCACATCCTCTGAGCACAAGAAGACGAAGCTTGTACATTTCAGACAAGTTTGACGGCAATGTTTTGATTGTGGGATTGAAAAGTGCAAGAACTTCAATTCCCTTCATTGGCTCAAAGAATGAATCAAGGACTTCCCTGAAGAGACGACTTCCATCAATTAGTAGTGTGGACACTTTATCACATTTGTCACGATTGCACATTGTTTTCATCAAACCGTCTGCATGTGTGATTCTCCCAAAACCTTGCCAATGGCCACCCTCAAACACTCTAGCCAAACCCAAACTTGATTTCCCTTCATTCCTATCAGGACAACAATCAAGGATTGTAAGTGCTAATCCTTCCACGACAACGGCATTATCATCTCGTATTTTCAGCAGATGGCGATCTATAAGCTCCACTAAAACACGATGTCCCTCTTCATACACCTTCTCAACATGGTCAACAGGACCAAAATATCCTTCCAATATCCAGCAAGCTATCAACTCATTGTAATGGACTCCACCATGCTTGAGAAAGAACTGCAAGCTATACCAACAACAATCAATCAAAGCCTTATCTCTCTTCGGCAACATTTCATACCCACAGCGCAGCAGTTGATTTGCACTGTTATGTGCATCCTCACATGTCGTTGCTTCTTTCATAGCACTTTCCAATGTCCAAACCCCAGAATCATGCTCTACAATGCGATTTAAGGCTTCTGCTATTACTACAATCGCAGCTGGTAGACCCTTGCTCTTTTTGGCAATTCTTGAGGCATGTGTTTCAAAACCAACAATGCCTGAAACGTTTTCAGTGACTCTTTTCTTAAACAGACTTAATCCCTCTTCATTGGACAAAGGCTCAATCACTATTTTTATTAGCTCACTCTTAGTTTCAGTCACTTCATTTCCTTCCACAACTGGCTCTTTTCTTCTAGTGAATAAAACCTTAAACAAAGTCTGCTCATCCAATTGCCCAATTTTTGTTAATGCTGACATAATATCATTTTCATTCATTGTGTCAGGAACACCATCGACAATCAGGAAAAGAAACTTATTAGGCAATCTCATTTCTTTAAGCTTAGCAGATATCTTATCTTTCAAGCTTTTCACGTCCTCCTCTTTATGGTCCTCCTCCTTAGTGGCATTATCTTCCCACTCCTCAATAGTGGTAAGTACAGACAATTGACGGGCAATGTTCTCATGAAGAGACATGTTCTCATCGAGAGACTTCTTATCATCTTGTTGATTCAGAAATACCCAAAGAGTCACATAAGATAGGTCCTCCTTGTCTGCTGAATCAGCCATCTTTCTTGCAATCCATGTTTTCCCAACTCCTGCATCCCCAATGAGAACAATTGTAGTCACATTGTCGTCCTTCAACAGCTCAAGTATCTTATCTTTCTCCGCTTCTCTCAAGGCCATAGCTAATATGAAAAATTCAATGTCAGAATTTTGATAAGATTAAAAGAATCAGTTTAGCAAAAAGATAAATTCCACCTTGCACAAACACACACATATTGATATACACACATGCACAAAGTACTTTATTCCTTCAAGAAAGTTTTTTACAACACTTTATAAAAGATTTTCATTAAATGGTTAATTTTTACTCCCATTTTACCAATAATTAATATATAAAAGATTTTCATTAACTGTTTATTTCTATACATATTCTTTGTTTATTTGAAGTTTTTTAAAACAAATAATAACCATCAAAATCTTTAAAAACATATCTAAAATTACATTGAGAACAAGCATAGTGTCCCCGGCGTGTCCATGTCCAAGATGGACATGCTAAGGATTTTGGAATGTCCGTGCTTCTTACCAAAAAAAGTTCCTACAACAGGTGTGCTATGAAATATGAATTGAAACCTCAAACTCAATCACACCCTTTTTAGTGTCCTCTGCCTAAACCACTCTGCTACAATGACTTTAGCTCTTGTAAGTACTTCAACTTCTTTTCAACTTTTTTTTTTTTAACTTTCAACCTTAACCGTATATTACTATGGGTCATGTTAACGAGTGCCGTAGAGCATTGGTTAACAATCCAATTGAAGAAAGTTTTTATGAAAAAAAAAAAAAAAACAATTAATATTTTGACAACTTTTTTCATTTCTTATAAAAGTAATATCAAAACTTTCTTAAAATAGATTCTTAACTAATACCCCAACGACACTCGTTAACATTTCTCTATTACTATTACATCAGGGGATTGTACCTGATCTAAGTCCGTGGTTTACTGGTTTTGTGGATGGAGGCTTATCTTATCTAATAAGACTTGTGGCTGTGGGTGGACTAGAGTCTTAGGACTCTTATGTCTTATTTTAGGCTGGCCGTGGGCCTTAAAGTTTTTCCTTCTACATTTTATTATTTTTTTTTTTTAGGTAATAGGATCGGTTTTGGCTGGGCTTTCAATTTTTGACTGGGTTGTAGGTGGAGTTGCACTTCTGTCTGGGCTTTTAATTTTTGAGTTTTAATCATGCGTTTTTATATTTGTACAGGTTGAGATCTTGAGATTGCTAGATTCTTTATATTGTTCAGTAAAGTTAAAATTATACAGTACTTTTTTATATACATTAAGTTCTATTACTTTAGATTATTTTTTATTTCGGTTATTATAAATATATTATAAATAGTATTTATTTTATTTTTAAATATTATTTTATTTAAAATTTCTATTAAAAAATATGAAAAACATAATAAAAGAAGAAGGAAAAAACATTAATTGAGTCTAAAAAAGATTAATGAATAAATTTATTATTAGTAATACACAAAATACAATACAAAATTTAGATGAAAATATCACAAATTAATAAAAAATTTACCAAAAATAGTTAGAAGATAATAAAAATGAGATGTTAGAAGAACTTAAATACAAAAATTTAATTAGTTAATATGCATCTTAAAATATGAGAAAAATAAATTTTAAATAAAATATATTATAATAAAAAATATTATAATAAAAAATATTAATTTAATTAATACATAAATATAATTAAAAAAAAGCCTAATTTTAATTCTCGCCCCAAAAATGTCTAAGGCCAACACTGTAATTCTGTAAAATATATCCCTAATGGGGACATAGAATCATAGATACAGCAAAGTAGTGGAAAAATTATTTTGTTACGTAGCACTATAAAATCATTGGCTAGAATAATGAAAACAATATTAAAAAAAAAAAAAAAAAAAATTAGAAACCCGTATTTTATTCTCAAGCTAAGATTTGAGACACAAAATAAAAAATCTCTCAATATCTCCACAGAAACAGATCCTCTGAGTGAGAGAGAGAGAGAGATCGTTAAGATAAGTTAAGATGCACAGACAAACACATTTTCTAATTTTAGACATTATTCTACATTATCTAAACCAAAACGGCATGATAAATTACTTAGGATCAGAAACATGATAAATAATAAAAGGAAAGTAAACGAAAAACCTGGTACCTTTTTTTTCCTGGGGTGCAAAGCAAAACAAAACAGCTCCTTCAAGTTCAACTCTCTGAGTCTGAGCTCTCTCAACTCTCAAATATGACTGATCAAAAGACTTGTTTGGTATCTCGACGGCATTTGGTTTAAAAGTCTTCAGTCTTTCCCAAGTCAACTACTTGCGAGTTGTGTTTACGAAATTACCCTTTCAATAATTGCTTTAAACTTTAAAGTGACTTTTTCTTTTTCTTTCTATTTTTTTTTAAATTTAAAGCTGCAAAAGTTTTATTCATATTGAATTCTGGGTGAGCCATGTTGGAGGTAATTTGGTAAAAACGTTTATGTTTTTGGTTTTTGTCTATCTTTTTAACTTCAACAAAAATAGTATTTTTGAAAATATATTAGTATTAATGTTTCTCTTTTTGTCACACATTTGGTATGAGTTATGAAAGTTATAAAAAAAAATTATATATTTTATCTCAGATTTAATAAATAATCAAATCTCAACAAGGTTTGGTTTACCTGCGTAATTTTGCAATAGTCAGAGCAATATGATTTTAACATTTTTCTTTTTCTGAAAAAATTATCTAAAATCATAGATTTTTAACAAGATGTGAGCACATGTGGTAGCAATATCTTCTTTAGATGACACGTGTTAATCAACGGCCTCATAATGGCTTTAGATTAGTAGAATCTCATAAATTCCTTTTTTTTTCCTTTTTGTTTTTCCATCACAACCTCGACACCTCCATTACTGCCAAAGCATTGATCTATATGGCGGTTATTTCCATTTTCCCAGTAGTAGCTCGACTTCACATAGCAAAACAAATTGAAAGTGATCAAAGTGCACCCTAAATTGCTGCATTTGATGGATGATTGTAGATCTCTCTTGTATAGAAGTCCTTACTTGCAAATCAACCATGCGTTTAGAGAAGCTAATAGATGTGATAATTCTTTGGCTAGCTTGGGAAGATCTCATTCTCCAAAATTTGTTTTATTTTTTGCTCCCCCGAATTCTAACAGATGTTGATTCCACGAAGCAGGAGCAGGTTGCACTTAGTTTTGTGAGGTGTGGAGTCCATCACAAGATCACAATGCAATCAGGGATGGAGACAAGAATTTATGTTTGTGGGGACTGAGGTAAAACTATCATATTAATTTGTAATTCAAGAAAAATTCAAATTACTACATACATACACATCTTCATGCATTATTTTTTTTATTAGTGTAATTCTTATTAGCACTTAAAATACTAACAAGCTAAATGACTAAGTGAAGATATTTGAGGTTTGATCTTTGCTTACAAAAAAAAAAAAAAAAAAAAAAAAAAAAAAAATCAATTGGTGTTTTGGTTTAATGATAAAGAGTAATAATTAAGAGCGAATCTCATAAGTTGAAATTATCTCTAAAAAATAGAAGGGCATATTGTAGAGTTTTGGGAAAGGGAAAAACTTAAATACGGTACAATTTTAAGTGTAGTAAATTATGTTTCCTAATGAAAATCAACCACCTATTTACCATGACCAATAAAACACAAACATTATTTACAAACATTATTTTCATCTTCAAGAACAATTGTGTTTAATATAGTTGAGTTTAATTGGAGAATTTAATATACTATAAGTAAATTTTATCCTTTTAGAAAAAAAAATGAATGAATCTTTTTTTTTTTTTTGGAAAAAAAAAATTGAATCTTCTAAATGGAACTAAAACTAAAAGTTAGAAGAAGTTAATAAAAGTAGGGAAATGCTAACGAATGCCCTTAGGGCACTGGTTAATAATCAATTTTAGGAAAATTTTGATATCGCTTTTATGAGAAATGAAAAAAGCTGTCAAAATATTAAAATTTTTTTTTTCATTTCCCATAAAAACTTTCTTTAAATGTATTATTAACCAGTGCCCTAAAGGCACTCGTTAGCATTTCCCATAAAAGTATATGAGATATAGCTAAGTGTTGAGAGAATGAATGGAAAAAGACAAATGGTGAAAAATTAGGATTTTGGGGATCCAAATTTGGTTAATGTGTTGAAGGAGGGGGGGGGCCAAGCTTTATTCTTGTGGGGGGTGGCTATTAAATAAATGGGGTGAAATCTAAATTTACCAATTATCTATTAAAGGGTTTCTAAAAAAATTAATAGGGGGGCCAACCCATAATGTACCTCCACCCCTGAATGCAATGTACCACATACATCTGCTAAAATATCACCTCTTCGCAAGCATTGAAAATCAAAATGAAGTTTTTAACTAACAAAAGTTAGTTGAAATGCATCAAAATAAACTTAAATTATCATCCCTCTCAGGCATTACATCAAACAGTTATATAACATACTCAAAAGCATTGCATTTTACATGTAGAGAAAGTAGTGGATTGGAAAAACATCCAATTATGGGCATTTCAACACAACCAACTCTACCCAATCCATCATAACCAACTACCAAACCAATAAATAAAATATTGCACTGATTGGAAAAATAGAGAGAAGCAAAAAAAAAAAAAAAAAAAAAAAAAAAAAAAAAACCAGAGGGTAAGTAGACCTGCTAGGCGATGGTGGAACTACGGCACTGGAGAGAGGATGCTGCAGTGGTTATGGCCTTCTTTACGGTTGTCTCTCTCTCCCTAAATTGATCCTTAACGTTCTGTCTCCCTCTCAATGAAATTTTTTTGGTAATTTTTATTCCCACATGCCTCTCACGTGAGTTTTCTATTAATTTGTTAACAGTAGATTGACAGATGTATTGATTTGGCAGCTGTCTAAAGTTTAGGGAATAAATTGGCTAAAATAAAAATTCAGAGATGTTTTGGCCACTACTCTAAACTTTAGAGGGGGTGTGAGCATTTTTTTTTCCTATTAATTTTTGTTTTGTGTGTTAGAGCATCCACAGCAATGGGGCTAAAAAGCCATATTAGTATTTTTAGCTCCTCAAACCCTTAAAAACCATGCTGCAGCAGTGGAGACATAGGTAAAATTTTTACCTGTTCAACTACAGTGCACATCCATCTATAGATGTGCACTGTAGCGCAAAGCTAAAAAAAAAAAAAAAATTAACTTTTCTCTCTCTTTTCCATTAAAATATTCTTTTTCTCTCTCTCTCTTCCTTCTCTTTCTTTTCGTCAAACTCAAGAGTCTCAGCCCTCTCTCTTCCTTCTCCATCTCTTTGCTATCTTTTCTCTCTTCTTTTCGTGTGATCGGCGATGGTGTGGGTCAGTGGGTTTCGTGGATGGCATGATCGGTGATGGCGTGGGTCATTGGGTTTCATGGATGGCGTGATCGGCGATGGTGTGGGTTGGTGGGTTTCGTGGATGGCGTGGGTTAATGGGTCAGCAATGGCGTGATCGGCGATGGCTGGTCTGGTTTGACGCTGGTCTGGGTTTGATGGTGGGTTTTGTGCCTCTTGGTCTTGTTTCTTCTCTCTCTCGATCAAGCTCAGATGGTGGGTTTGATGGTGGTTTGGGGTGTTAGTTCAACACTCTTGGTTTGAAAATCAAGACCAGATCTGTTGGATTTTTGGCAGTGGTTATGGGTGGTCTTGGCTTGCTAGTTGTTATTGGGTGGTTGTGGGTGGTTGTTCTTTGGTAGTGGTTGTGGATTGTGCCATTTGTGGTGTTTTTTTTTGTAGTAGTATGTACTATTTTATTGGAGTGGATATATTATTTTATTGTAGTAGATATATTATTTTATTGTGTTGAAAGCTAAAATAGATCTACTGTTGCAGCATATGTGTAGGTAAAATAGATAAAGTAACTTTTGATGGAGCTAAATAGCTATATTTTTAGCTCCATTGCTGTGGATGCTCTTACAAAGAACCGTATGCACGGTATATATGGACTTGGATGAGCCTTTTTTTTTTTTTGGGAATGAGACTTGGATGAGCCCTAAATGGGCTTTTCATTACAATTGGCCCTCTAGGGCCATAATTCAAATTATAAACTATTATCTTTAACAATGTCATATGTTTTGGTTTGGTCTGATAGCATTGATGAGATTCTATACACACTTCACTAAGGCTACATTTGGTTTGATGTGAATCGAATTTCAAGTGTAAAATGAATGCAGGGGAAATGAATTCCCATAAAAAAAATGAAATCTAGGTGTTTGGTTCTGCAATGGAAAATAGTCCGAAAAACGATTTTCGGTGTTTGGTAACATTCTGAAAATGCTATTTTCCTACAAATGCTTCACATTTTCTTAGCTTCCAAACGAATTTTATACTAGAAAATTTCAAAATATACACTTAACACAACCAAACAAATTTTATAAAAAATTTTATTCACAATATATGCATAATATACTCGGTGGGAGGAGGAAGAAAGAGTGAGAGATAGATTGGGAAAGAGAGAGATCGGTATCAACGGAGGATGGCGGAGGCCAGATCGGGAAAGAGAGATATCGGTACCAACAGAGGACGACGGCAGTTAGATCGGGTGGGTGTGGATCGGGCAAGGTGGGTATGGGTTTGTCGAAATGGGGATTGGGTTATGTGGGTAGATGGGTAGCTTAGATGTGGATCGGAGCTCATGGAGGACGGTAGCATGGATGATGGCGGGGGTGGTGATGGCGGTGGTGGATAGGAGACATGTAGCGGTGGAGCATGGCAGTGAGGTTGAGTGGGTGCGATCTCGCCGGTGCTAAGGTGCGATCTCAGTGGTGCTTTTGGTGGCGCGATCTCAGTGGTGCTTCTGGTGGTGCGAACTCGGCAGCGCTGGGGTGTGACGAGTTGATGCTGGGGTGGTGGATCGAGCTTCCAGTGCGATGGGTAGCTTGCTGTTTCTCTCTCTCTTCTATTTTCCTAGGGTGGAAATCCTTTGAAGGTAAAATACAACCTGAATTGGTTTTATGGGCCAAGAGGGATATTTTATGGTCAACGCGGAAATTGATTTTCGTTTGACTGAATTTTCTGTGCTTACCAAACACATAGAGGGGTTTAAAATGATTTTCTGAAACCCTTTTCCACCAAAACAAACACACCCTTTGTTCGTACTTCAACGCTTCTCACCAAGAAGAAAAAAAAAGAAGGTAAATTCCATATAGATTGTTCGTGCTTCAACATTCTTGATTCCTCAGGGGCCGCTCAACAGTATAAGCAAAAGAGGTTAAGGTCCCAAGTAAAAAAAATCCTAAAATTTTTACCAACAAAATTATTTATTTCATTGTAATAGTATTAATTAAGGCCAAATATTAGCTAATAAATAAAATAATATTTTTTATCAAATGAAAAACAAGAAAAAGAGAGAAAAAAATGTTACGTTCACAATATTTTTCACAACAAATCTTAAGTGATAGGTTGTTATTGGCTGTTATTGGTTGAAAAAAATAATTTCAGTGGTGGGTTCAAATTAGAGCTAGTAACAACTTAACACCTAGGATTTTTTGTAAAAATGTTGTAAATATAGAACTTCTAGAAAAGAAGAAGAAGAAGAAGAAGAAGAAGAAGAAAAGAGAGCAATACAGAAAATAAATTTCACAACATTTTTCACAACAATTGAGTTGTAAAACTTTTATTAGTTCTTATTTAGGTCCACCACTAAGATCACATTTTTATTTACCACTATCAATATGCCACATCAACAGGTGTGAGGAGTTTTGTCATTTTTTATTTTATTTTTTATTTTGTCTATAAACTTTCTAAAAAAAAATCTACGTGGTAAATTAGTTGTAGGGGAACTGAAATCAACTACCCACCCTATTGGAAGGAAAGTTAATGCGTGATAGCCCAATACAATTAATTTATAAAGGTGAATTATCAAGGTCAACATTTTTGAGCCTTATTGGTTTTGTTTAGATTAGTAGGATTACAAGAGGTTGCTAGAGAGAGAAATAAATTTCTGAATTTGTTCTTCCTTGGGTTAGTCCGAGGATCATTGATTCATATAATATCCAAGTCTTGGTTATAAAGTTTGTGGTTACATGATGTATGCTTTTTTATAATTTCTCCGTCCCCCCCATTTGGAGTAGTCACCTTTTTTAAAATTTTTTTATATAGATACTTGAATTGTATCTCAGCCCTCCACTTGTACAATCACTAATCTTCATTTGAATGCTTGTCCCATTAGGGTTTTGTTGGAGGTTGTAAAATGTGCTGCAAGTTGTGAGGGTGCTATTCAGAGGTCATTCTGCCTTTAATGCGACTAGCTAAGGTGGTGCAGTACATTGAATGTGGAGGTGATGAGTACCTTACTTGGAAGCTCCTCATCTTCTTTACTTGTACGTCTTTACTTCTTTCCACAATCTTCAGTCTTCTAGCCCAAGTGGCTTATACACAGTCTTCCGAGGAGTGCTCGGTCCTCGGGCTCCTCAGATAGCTCGCTTCTTCAGTTTCAATACCTGAGTTTTTGCTGACGTGATGGGCCAAAGCTGATGAGAAGTTAAGCACAACTTCTCCTCGGGTCGGCATTTTTTCCTCAGACCTCACCCTCCCACATTAGTAATTTTGCATCTAAAACAAGATAATAGAGTTCAAATAATATTTAACTTAATTTTTTTTATAACAAAGTCATATTTAAATATATATATATATATTTATATATAAAGCCTCAATTTAGTTTTCGCCTAATGCCCCCAGATGCATCAAGCCACTCTTGACACTCCTCTAATATGTGTGTTGGCTCAAATACATGAATCCTACATGAATATGAGAGTGACATTGCATATTACACAAATATATTTCCTATGTTTTGCATAGGGTTATGATCACTAACAAAAAATTGTCCCATTGCAACGTTTTTTTTTTCGGCGCTTTTAAAAACCGCCATAATAGAGGAGCCTGTAATAGCACTTTTTGAAACCACTGGCATAAGAAACCCTATTATAGTAGCTCAAAACCGGTGCTTTATTAATCGTTGGGATAGTCTCATTTTTTTGTAGTCGATTGTCGTGGGTCAGAAAAACATACTACTGGACATTGTTCTGGTATTTGCGAGAATACCAATTGGATGACATATAGTAGTTGCTTTCTGAGTGTCTTTTCTATTAAAATTCCATGAACTTGATCATCTCAAGTCCAGCATTTAACCCTTCTCTGTAATATGGATCTCGAAAATCCAAACAAACGGGGACCAAGTAGAAGCCGTACGTATCATACAAGAATGAACAGATTTCAATCCTTACCAATGAAGCTGCAAAGCTTACTGCTAGGCCCTCTCCCACACTTTGAAAATCTTGTCTCTCCTACTTATAAATCATGAGCAATACTAGCAAAATTTTGATCTTTAATGTTTTAATTCCATTTAGTGGTACACATCGTGCATCAGGTACATCAATAGCGTTTTACGAAGAAATATGAAAAGGTCATACGAAATAATATTGACTTCGATAGAACAAACATGCAAGGAGTATTATTATTATTTAAGGAGATATTGTCATTTATTTAATAAAAATCCATTAATAAAGTACAGAATTCAGAAAAGATATAGATTGAAATTCATATTAAAATTTTTCTACCAACCAAAAACAAAAAAGAAATTCAAATTAAATAGCAATATTCTCTCTCAAGAAAAATAAAATTAAAAAAGCAATCAACACACCAGAATAGTATTTAATAATAATGTGAGGCCAGTAGGGAACAACATGCAACCAATCCCTCTCAAAGCTACTTTTGCTCGATTTAATCAGGATTCTTCATCCACACTCCATGCTCGTCGCAAGGGCAGGGTGTGATCCCTGGGCATTTGACTTTCTCCAAGTATTCCAAATGTGGGAAGGAATCTTTCAGTTCTCTCCAATTCATCTTCAATTCACGCAAGTATTTCAAACGTAAAGCTTGAACCTTCAATCACTTGCTTCTGTCTAAAGTTGCAAGGTTTCCTCCTCTTATGTAGAGTTTTTCTAGGACTGGCAAAGAATCAGGTATCAGCCACGTCGATGTAGAATTGGGGAAATACTGAAGATCCAGCTTCTCAAGTTGCTTTGGAAGTTTCTCCGTCACTGTTTTGGGTTGTGTTGCTTTGGAGCTGATTTGAATATTTTCCAGCAGCTGGCATCTCCTCCATTCTGAGCTTCTCCTGCCTGATCTGCTAGCGTTAATCCCCATTCTATTGTTAGCTTTCGGAGTTCTCCAAGCTGTTGGAGAGCACGTAGATCCTCATCTGTAGGGAAGTCCTTAAAATTTGCATTGATGGTCAGTTTCCTCAGTTTCTTCAATTCCTTTAAATCATCTAAAGTAGCCGAGCCTCTTTTTTGCGGTTTACTAATGACAAACCCCTTAAGGACTCGAAGTTGTACGAGCGCAGAAAGCTCCTCGGGCAGGCGAGCAAGCAGATAACAGTCAGATAGATCCAAGTACCTGAGGTTCGTGAGTTTGGCTATCTCCTTTGAAAGCACCGCCAGATTGTGACACTCCTTGAGATCCAAGATCAACAATTTGCTGTGGTTGCCTACGGATTCTGGAAGCTCTATGATTCTAGAGACTCCTTGGAGGCTAAGAAATCTCAAACCTTTGCTATTCTTTAACCCTTCAAAGAATTCAATGCTATCGAGTTCAATATGAGAGTTAACTGATCCTGGCCAACTTCCAAGACAAACAACTTTGGCATTTTTCATCTTCGATAACCAGTCCACCGCAGTCCGCTCTTTAATCTGCTCAGCATTTTTATCTTTCTTCTTCATGAACCACGCCAATTCGAGATCAGGAAAAGGCTCATTAACATTGAATAATGTAACGAATTTTTCTAGACCTATAACTTCTGAATTCGAACTTGATGTTGACTGACTTTCCTTTGGTATAGAAGGTTTTTTCTCTAAAAACTGCTTCTGCTTCAGCTCCTGATCCTCCTCTTCAAATTTTAGCAAACACATCCTCTTACACCTTGGGAATGAGACATTCACCTTCACCACTAGTTCCTCCCAATGTTCTAGAAATTTAAAAGTCCAATATTTCTGGGGAAGCACATTCCCCTTATCATCATAATCAAACAAATCACCAGCTTCCTGGGAAAGCATAGTCACAGCTGAACGCACAAGAGGATGCATTTTATAGCTTTTAACATGCAGTTTTCGCTTTTTTATCTCAGCCTCAATTAAGCCCTTCTCTTGAAATTCTTTAAGAATTCCATCAACGATTTTCTCAGGCATTTCATCTTCAGTACCTGAAGCGTCCAACAACTCCTCTCGCACCCCCCAGTATACAAAGATCCTCCTCTTCACCACTGCATTTTCTGGGAAAACTGTAAAGCAAGACAAGAGGAACTTCCTTTTGTAATCAAGCACGTTAAAAATATCCTGAATTTCTTTGTAAAATGAGCTATCTTTGAAGCATTCACGCTGGTGTACGTTAACCAACTCATGGACTGCACTGCGGCCATTAGACCCGGTGCTTGACTGTAAATGAGTACTACTCAAACTTACTGCCTTAAACGCTGTTTCTGGCGATGATAGATGCTTCTTTAAATTCATAATCTCCTTGTTGATTTCAACACGCCTGACAGCTGGAGGTTTTTTACTAGTGGATGCTTCCTCTTTTCCAGAATCTTCACTGTTGGGAAATGCCTCAACTAAACCTTGGAGCCTCTGTAGGTGACTTTCCGCACTTTTCTGAAATTTCGCAAGATCATCTACGTTTTTTTAAATTTGGGTGAGCTTCTTTTGTAACATTTCGAGTTGAGAACTCATCCTTTCGTTGTCCTCTTCTTTTTTCCCCCTGATCGAGTCTTCCGCCTTCTCTTCCTCATTCAAATTCACTTTGGGGATCTTTTTATTTTTTTTAAGTAAATGAAAATCCGGAATCCTAAAGCACATGCTGTTGGTGCTAGGCCAAAATGGCCAAATACTACTTTTTTTTGAAATTTTTAGCAAAAAATCACTGTTTCGGAAATAAATAGCAAAGTACCATTTTTTCTAGAAATCGAGTTTCAAAAACTCGAGTTCCTCTCAATTTTGCCACCGTGGCATTGCTGACATGGAATTTCTGTGATTAAAAAAAATTATGTGGTACTCGAGTTTGAGAAACTCGAGTTCCATGCAACACAGTACTCGAGTATACCAGACTCGGGTACGTTTTATAAATAAAATGCAGGAAAATTTTTTTTACACAGTACTCAAGTTTCCCAAACTCGAGTACTGTGTAAATTTTTTTTTTTTTTTTTTGGTTTTTGTTTTTGTTTTTGTTTTTGTTTGGGGATAATGAACAAATAAACATAAAGTTAAAAATAAGTGACTTTTTTATGTTTTTATTTATTTAAACAGAAGCATTGTAAAATATAGAGATTTTAATTTCAAAATATGAATTTAATTTCTACATTAATTAAAATTGTTCATTGTCTGGAAGAAAAATTGTTCACTGTTTTTTGTATAAACTATTTCTATGATTTTTCATAAAATTATTTTCTGTTCAGCATTATTTAAGAAATTGTTCACTCTCTTTTCTGCATAAATTATTTTCTGTTTACTGTTTAAAAAATTGTTCATTGTTTTCTCATAAAACACCTAGTGAAATCGTGTTTTCTAAATTTAAACGCCAAATCTGAATGCTTTTTCATGTTTGAATTTCACAATAATCGAATATATTTTTCTGCATTGATAAAATCTGTTTCTACATTAATAAAATTTGCTCTTTGCACATCATATTTACTCTATATTCAAATCTACTTACTGCATTCATAAAATTTTTTTTTTGCATTAATTAAAACTATTCACTATTTTCTCATAAAAATTGTTAACTGTTTTCTGCATAAAATATTTCTAGCATTGGCGCAGTTATTGCAATTTTTCGAGGCATTTACCATTTACCATTAGGTGATTTTCTCATAAAATTTGTAAAAAAGTTCGAATTAGTTGAATGTAGAAATTCGAGAAAAATCGATGAAAAATCAATGAACATACCAAATCATGAAGGTGTACATAAGATGTACAGATAGTCTAGACTTGTTGAGAAATTTGATTTCATTGAAAATACAAAATAGTGAAAATTCAATGGAAAAGTATGTACGTTAGATGTATAGATCGTACGAATTTGTTTAAAAATTTGAATTCGTTGAATGTACAAAACTGTGAAAACTAAAGGAAAAATTGTGTACATTAGATGTACAGATAGTACGAATTTGTTGAAAAATTTGAATTCGTTGAGTGTGTAAAATCGTGAAAATTCAAATGAAAATTGAAGAACATACCAAATTGAGTAAACTTAATGGAAAATTAATTACATTAGATGCATAGACCATCTATTTTTTTGCATTGATAAAATCTGTTTTTACATTAATAAAATTTGCTCTCTGCACACCATGTTCACTGCTTTCTTATAAAAATTGTTCACTGTTTTTCGCATAAATTGTTTCTAGCATTATGCATAAAATTATTTTTTGTTTAGCATTATTTAAAAAATTGTTCACTCTCTTTTCTGCATAAATTATTTTCTGTTCACTATCTAAAAAATTGTTCACTGTTTTCTCATAAACTATTTCTAGCATTCTACATAAAATTATTTTCTGTTTAGCATTATTTAAAAAATTGTTCACTCTCTTTTCTGCGTAAATTATTTTCTGTTCACTATTTAAAAAATTGTTTGCTGTTTTCTCATAAAACACCTAGTGAAATTGTGTTTTCTAAATTGAAAAGACAAATCTGTATGTTTTTTCATGTTAGAATTTCACAATAATCGAACTTTTTTTTTTTTTTTTGCATTGATAAAATCTATTTTGATACACACTTTGTCAAAATTATCCAACAATGATGGATTGTGATTGGTTGTTTATCACTTTCTAATAAACTCACTATTTTTTCTACTTCACCTATTGTCTACCATGTAAAAGTATAGAACAAATGTGACAAAATGAGTAGAAATTAGAGATGATTTGAATACAATGAATCGTAATGTATTGAAAATTTCACTTTATTACATTTTATTATTATTATTACTATTACTCCTTATTTAGTTTATCTAAAAAGTTAAACATTTTTGGGTTTATCCAAAAATCTATGCCACAAAATACATGGTGGGAAATCTAGACCAAAAAACTGCCAAAATAAAAAAATTGAGCAGCATTGTTGCTGTACTTAAATAAGTTGTCACAAGCAACATAAATTACCAGCCAACCAAAAAAAAAAAAAAAAAAAAACAGAAACTACATCCACCTGATCAAATAAAGGTGGTAGGTTGGGTTTTCAGTTTTCACATACAACTTCGAAGCAGGTTCTTGACCAAATATTTTGTTTTTTTAAAGTCTTTCAATATCAGATTTGTTATATACTTTCCCTCTGTCTAGGGGCTGAGAGAATAGAATCTATATGTCTAGAAAAAAAAATGTTTGTAATAGAATCTATGTTGGTTTAATGGCTGCAATCGTGCCTGAAAAATAAAATAAAATGTAGCTCAATAATCAATTTTCTATTATGACTTTTACCTTAGAGCATGTTTTGAGTGTCCATTTATGTGTGTGATTTTGAACTTGTTTCTGTGTTTTTTTGGTGTTTGAAAGTAGTTGTACCTGTTAAAAGTACTGAATGCTGATGTTATGATCCTCAACATTCAAAATTGTTTGTAAGATGGATTTTGGCTCAAGTAGGGCATGATATATTGTTCACTATTTTTTGCATAAAATATTTATAGTATTCTACATAAAATTATTTTCTGTTCAGCATTATTTAAAAAATTGTTCACTCTCTTTTCTACGTAAATTATTCTCTGTTCACTGTTTAAAAAATTGTTCGCTGTTTTCTCATAAAACACCTAGTGAAATCATGTTTTTTAAATTTAAACGCCAAATCTAAATGCTTTTTCATTTTTGAATTTCACAATAATCGATCTGTATTGATAAAATCTGTTTCTACATTAATAAAATTTGCTCTCTACACATCATGAGTTAGTACAAATGAATTAGTACAAATTTAATATTGATGATTTTTCTCATTTAAAAGAAGGTCGTTTTTTCTTTTAATAGATAAATTGTATTTTAATATATTAAGAAATAATTATTTTGTATTTTTTTATTTGTTGATAGTTTCTTAATACTAAATAGATGATACACATTTTTTGTTTATATTTTAATCCCCTCAATCAAACTTCTATCTCCATCTCTAAATCCAAAATGGCTGAAACACATCGGAATGACCTGAAATTATTCCCGAGGTGGAACATGGGGTGTTACTACTGAAACAAAATGGTAATATAATAGCAATTTCTAAGGTTCTACTATTTTTAAGCTTAGTTTCCGTTTACAGCTTATTTAGCTATTTGCTAAACTTTCTGCTGAAAGTGTGCTAAATTATATTTGTACTTTGAAAAAATTTGAAAAGGTGAAAAATAATGCAGGAAAAAATGAGTTTTTAAAAAGCTGTACACAAAAACTAAAAGGTAAAAGTTGAAATTGGTGCCAAACAGACTATGCAAATGCCAAACAGACTATTAAGAATTAAATCTTTCACTAACCAATATTTCACTATGCAAATGGCTCAATTTTGCTAGATAGTCCAAACAGATACAGACAGATGTTCAAAAGTTACTACTGTTTACTAGCATGCGTAAAAAGAAATCTGATAGATTCCCAAGATTTGAAAGATTCCCAGACAGACGTAAACAGACTATTACTCATTAGTACTAATTTCCATACCATCGACAGATTAACTTGAGTTCAATTTACCTACTCAGGTTACTTTACCATGGTTCATTTCACCTATAAAAGAGACGGACTATGATGACAGAAGACAAGTTTCTAAGTTTCTAAGATTCTAAGCTTTTAAGTTCCAAGTTTTAGAAAGCCTTTTGTAATAGCCTTCCATCTCCCTCAGAAAGACTTTTGTACTCTCTTCCCTCTTGTAATCTTGTAACCTTTCTCTTCAGACAGTTTTATTTTCAAGCTTGTATCAAAGACAGCAGTTTGTTTTCAAGTTTATCAAAGACTGAAGTTTTTATTCAAGTAAGATTTTACTAGTTTCTATTTTCATATTCCACACTCCATTTTAACCTTATTTTGAATATATCTATTTTGCTATTTACTTCTTTATTATCTATTTTATCATTGTTTATGCTTCCATATTATTGCTGTATTTTTTCTTGGGTAGTCATTGGTATTAGAGCATCCAAATCATAAAACACCTAATGAACATTGAATAATTTATGCAGAAAAAACAGTGAACAATTTTTCAAATAATGCTGAAGAGAAAATACTTTTATGCAGAATGCTAAAAATAGTTTATACAGAAAATAGTAAAAAAATTTTATGAGAAAATAGTGAACAATTTTAATTAATGCAGAAAATAGATTTTATGAATGCAGTAAGCAGATTTGAATATACAGTAAACATGATGTACAAAGAGTAAATTTTATTAATGCAAAAAAATCAATTCGATTATTGTGAAATTTAAACATGAAAAAGCATTCAGATTTGGCTTTTAAATTTAGAAAACATGATTTTACTAGGCGTTTTATGAGAAAACAGCGAACAATTTTTTAAATAGTGAACATAAAATAATTTACACAGACGCCAACTATAGTCATACGAACCACATGCAGAAAACAGTTTGAATTAATACAGAAAATAGATTTTATGAATGCAGTAAGCAGATTTGAATATACAGTAAACATGATGTTTTAGAATCTAGGCAATTTATGTGTTTGTCGCAATTTGAGCTATTTTATGTTTTAGAAACTATATTTGTCTATACTTTGAACATAGTGAAATAATGGATTTGATAAACAATTTAATAAGGTGATTTGCATTATGATGGAAAGGCGCAATTCTATGTTAAATATAGTTTTTCTTATGTTCTTTATATTTTCCCTATTTACTTGTATTGTGGTTTGCTTCCAACAATTTTATTCTCTGATTGTAAACATTAGAAAGCAAGGTAAATGTGTTTCATTTATTTTCTCTTTTGTGTATATTATTCACATATTTCAATTAAGTAGTCAAAAGTAATTTGGGCTGGTATTAAAGGTATTGTTCTTTAGTGCCAAATATTTCTTTGAATTGGAAGCCTTAAGGAAAAAATTTCATGAACAAGGAACCCTCATTTTTTTGGTATATTTTTTGTTCAGCTGGCCCTTGGTGTTATATGGCTTGATCTTAATGAAAGATTTTTATCAAGACAGTTTTACTTAATGCAGAAAACAGTTTTACTTAATGAATAGTTCTACATTCAACTAATTCGAACTTTTTTACAAATTCGAATTTTTCGAGGCATTTACCGTTAGGTGATCTATGTGAATCATTCATTTTTCTTTCATGGAGTTTGTCCATTATTCATATGGTTACATATTTAAAAAAACACAAAAACCATTTAAGTGCAATAACTGCGCCAATGCTAAAAACAGTTTATGCAGAAAATAGTGAACAATTTTTATGACAAAATAGTGAACTTTTTTAATTAATGCAAAAAACAGATTTTATGAATGCGGTAAGCAGTTTCGAATATATAGTAAACATGATGTGTAGAGAACAAATTTTATTACATAGAAACAGATTTTATCAATGCAGAAAAACAAATTCAATTATTGTGAAATTTAAACATGAAAAAGAATTCAGATTTGACTTTTAAATTTAGAAAACACGATTTCACTAGGTGTTACATGAGAAAACAGTGAACAATTTTTTAAATATTGAACAGAAAATAATATACGCAAAAAAAAGAGTGAACAATTTTTTAAATAATGCTGAACAGAAAATAATTTTATGCAGAATGCTAGAAATTGTTTATGCAAAAAACAGTGAACAATTTTTATGAGAAAACAGTGAATAGTTTTAATTAATGCAAAAAAGAAAAAAATTTATGAATGCAGTAAGTAGATTTGAATATAGAGTAAATATGATGTGCAAAGAGCAAATTTTATTAATGTAGAAACATTTTTTTTTTCAATTTAGAAAAATATATTCGATTATTGTGAAATTCAAACATGAAAAAGCATTCAGATTTGGCGTTTAAATTTAGAAAACACAATTTCACTAGGTGTTTTATGAGAAAACAATGAACAATTTTTTAAACAGTAAAAAAAAAACAATTTATGCAGAAAAGAGAGTGAACAATTTCTTAAATAATGCTGAACAGAAAATAATTTTATGAAAAATCGTAAAAATAGTTTATACAGAAAATAGTGAACAATTTTTATGAGAAAACAATTAACAATTTTAATTAATGTAGAAATTAAATTCATATTTTGAAATTAAAATCTCTATATTTTACAGTGCTTATGTTTAAATAAATAAAAACATAAAAAAGTCACTTATTTTTACCTTTATGTTTATTTGTTCATTATTCCCAAACAAAAACAAAAACAAAAACAAAAACCAAAAAAAAAAAATTTACACAGTACTCGAGTTTGGGAAACTCGAGTACTGTGTAAATTTTTTTTTTCTGCATTTTATTTATAAAACGTACCCGAGTCTGGTATACTCGAGTACTGTGTTGCATGAAACTCGAGTTTCTCAAACTCGAATACCACATAATTTTTTTTGATCACAAAAATTCCATGTCAGCAATGCCACGGTGGCAGAATTGAGGGGAACTCGAGTTTCTGAAACTCGATTTCTAGAAAAAGTGGTATTTTGCTATTTATTTCCGAAACAGTAATTTTTTGCTAAAACTTTCAAAAAAAAATGGTATTTGGCCATTTTGGCCGTTGGTGCCAGTGGCAGTGTTTCCGTTGTCGTTAGTTTCAGGTGTGTGTTGTACAGCAGGTTGTGGACTGTTATCAACATTGTTCTTCTTGCTGACCTCATTGTTGCTGCCGTTGCTGTTAGTGGTGTTGGGGTTGGTGCTAGTTTCTGGTGTGGGTTGTACAAGGGGATTCGCTTGTGCAAGGATCGAGGTTTCTCCAGGATTTGTTTGTATCATTAGAGGAAGACATGATTGGATTGATGGAGATGAAACAGTGTGTTTTTGGAAGGATATTATCGAGAATGAAAAAGTGTGTTCAAGCAACTTGTTTTGTTTGACTATCTATTTTGTGGGTTGCAAACTCTGTGTTTGTGGTGCCATTCTCATGGACGTGAGTGACTAGAAGAGTTGTTTATCATATAATATATGACGTTAACATAAGAGTGGTCTTTTTAAAAGGGTTGAAGGGGAAATGTCTCTTGCAAAATATTCATGTCTGTCGTTATAAAGAAAGTAGCCAAATTTTAGAAGGACGGATACTTAAAAAATCGTCGCGTGTCGGGTCTAGGTTAAGTTGGTAGGCTTCTGCATACATACGTGTTCACTTCTCATCGTTATATTAGCCATTAGCAGAGAAACAAAATTGTACTTTTTTATTGACATTTTAAAAAAAAATTTATACGGTACTTAAAAGTTTTGATAGTTTAAAAAAAATTATATAATAAATAAAATATGCTTAAAAATATGTATTAATTAATGAATTATTGGTATCAATACATGTTATGTCTTAAGTTTCCAAGAATTGTTTCTAAAAAAAAAATAAGAATTTATAAGTCACGTACCTTGTTTGTATATGCGTCCGTACATCATAAAATAAAACTGGAATTTTGGTTCATATGATGGTTTAAGGGTGGACCTTAAGGCCAAAATGTAATCCACAAGAACCACAAAATGTCACGGCCACATGTATAGGATTTTTTTTTAAGTTGTGCTATGGTCACAATAATTTCACAACAAATTTTAGATAGTAGATTATTACTGATTTTTGTCTAAACCCACTACTAATATCTGTTTGGATCCATAGCTTTTGAGTGGAGTTGTAGTGTGCTATTGTGTTAGAATCTATTTCCCTCTCCATTGTGTGTGTATATATTTGTTTCTTAAAAAAAAAAAAAAAAAAATCTGTTCGGATCTTTAGAGCATTCACATTAGTTAGTTTAAAATTTTCTTACTATTTTAGCATAAGAAGCTATTTTTTTATATTTTATATAGTCACTTCTATAAAACATGCATATCAAATTATCTATTATACACATCTTTTATTTAAATAATAATTTTTTATTCATTTATTATTATTATTAGCTTTATTTGTTCTCACATTCTCTCTCATCTCTCTTCTCTTTTTGTGTTCTCTCTCATCTCTCTACTCTCTTCTCTCCTGGCCACCACAAAACTTCCATGGTTGGACCTCCATGGTCATGGCCGAAGCTCACATGACCACCACAAAGGCAAACCTCCATGGCTGGACCTCCGTTTCCTTCATCTGCTGTTGCCATTACTTCTTCTTGTGCTACTGCTGTAGCCGCTGCTTCTTCTTCTGCTACTAATGTAGCTGATGCTTCTTCTTCTTCTTCTTTGATGATTCACATAAATTTCTATATGGGTTTGATGATATGGTTTTGTATATGAGTTTGATGGGTTTTAGATCTAGATTTAGGAAAACCATATGAGTTTGATGAGTTTGAGGTCTAGATCTAGGATTTGTTGTATGGAGAGAGAGAGAGAGAGAAGAGAGAGAATCTGATGTGAGAGTGACGTGAGAGGTGAGAGAAAAAATTACTAAAAAAAATAAAATACAAAACTATAGGAACCGTGTATATTTACACGGTTACTGTAGAAAAATGAAAAGCTACAGTGTTTTACACAGACTGATGTAGAGAGATTTTGAAGAAAAATATGTAAATTTGATAACTTTTTCTATTATACACCCATTGATGTGAATGCTCTTAGATTATATTGTTGGAAAATTTCATGACAAATTTGATGTATTTTTCTGTCATGTTAAAGAAAAATTGTATTGTAAATTTGTGTGGGAACTTGTTGTGTATTAGGCAGAAGTCAAGTGGAGTTGGAAATCAAAATTGCAAGATCAAGAAATTCACTCAAGCATAATCTTTCTAGCAAATCTATTTGGTGAATTGGATTTTTGAAAAGCAATTGCAGATTATTTTGCCAAACATCAGAAGACACTGGCTCAAGCTAATTCCTTAGAACCTAAGAGAAATTTGTTACGAATTTCTCTATAGTGCCAACTCTTTTCCCATCTATGTAGTATCCCACAAGTTTTGACAACTAAAAATTCTCAATTGAAGTGTTAGAGAGCTTAGATAAACCCTAGTTCATACACTCATTTCTCTCTACCTTCTCCCTCTCTACATAGCTAGATATCTTAGTAAGGAGATTGATACCAATATTTCCTAAACTAATTCTTGAGTTGTGCGATTTAACTAGTGATTGTGATTGGAAAATCATTGGAGCACTCCACAATTAGTCTTGATGGCCTAAAGACGCAACCAGTGCTTGGTTATAAATCTGAAAGCTAAGATAGAGAAAAGACTTCGTGAAGTCAGTAACTAACTAGAGCTTAGAAAGCTCAACTACAAGTTTGTTGCAATACTTGCAGGGTTTATGAGTCAAATTTTACTGCAATTATTTATCTTAGTGGATTGGTTCGGTGGCCTTGTCATAGAGAGGTTCTTATGTCCAGTATTTGAATTTTCCTCTTTGATAACACATCAGTGTGTTATCTTATGGTTGATTTTTTGGAGGTTGCCTACTTACTTGCTTTGTTATGCTTATATTGTTAACCATGTTATGTTTATCATCCATGCTTAATTCAATTGGCTAATCAATTATATTTGGCTAATCAATTGATTAAGTTGTAAATTTAAAATTCAAGGGTCTAAATAATTTCCTAGGAACGATTAGGTGATTCTTAGCATCACTCCTTCAACTACTATAAACAGCTTGTCATCTACTCTTCATTGCAAAATTGTTATAAAAATGTTGTGTATGTAGCTTATTCATATATTATTTTTAGAGAATACATTCAATAAGGACTTGGTATAAATCTCTTATTTTACACTATTCAATAGAAACATGTCACATAAGCATTTCACGAATAAATCAAATAGACATACCACACACAATCACTCCCTCCTAATACACCCTCTCTGTCCCTCTATCTTTCTCACTGGGTCAAACCTTCATGGTTGAACCATTAACTTTTATCAAAACCACCCAACACCGCGAAGTGGCTCCTAAATTGATACCCTCGTTTCTCCTTACTCATTATATATATATATATATATATATAGTGGCGGAGTTATAAAATTTTCTCTAGAAAGGCCAAGCCAAATGTATCATTGTATTCTGGTAGCCTTAACTCTCTATATAGATGCGTATTATTGGGTTATAGATTGACCCTAGTTAATTAATTCAATTACCCAAGTTAATTAATTAGGTTAAATTACATGCAAATCGTGGAGGCACCAACAAATTACCAAATAAATTATTATGTAGTGGAAAATAAATAACACGATGATTTGTTGACGAATGGGGAAAACCTCTTGCAAGGCAAAAACCCCACCGGGTGAATTTCAAGTCACCATTCCCAAGAATCCACTAATCAAGAACAAGCAGTTACAAGTATAAGGAATCTTACCACTACTCTGGATTATCCCAAAATATCAGCCTACAGTTGAACCTTTGCTCTAATCCCCAATCGGACTTGATCTTGTAGAGACTTCTTCTCTTTTTGCACAAACCTCCAACTGTGACTAACTCTTTTGCTCGGATCCTAGTACGTGACTAACTCCACAGCAACCCTTTGATTGTTGTAATTGATTTGCAATAGGTTCACATAGAAACACTAATAAGATCTTCAATGTTGGTGCTAGATACTTTGCTTGGTTACAAAACCCAAAGGCGTACAAGAAACGCAACAATATCTATTTCTTCTATAAAATGAGGCTAGGGTTTCAAAAAGAAAGCATTATGAAGCTTTCTAGGGTTAGGGTTTTCTTTCTCCATCTCCTTATTTAAATAGGAGCTTAATGGGCCTTTTAAAAGGGCTTTCCAATTCTTAATAGGTTTACACAAACCTTGGGCTCTCCTAATCCTATTAGGATTATACAAACCCATAAACAAATAGCGTTATAGAATAAAATGTTGCTGGCTATATTCTGACATCCGTCAACTCGATAGATTGAGAGGTGTCGAGCTTGTGTCGAGAATTCTTCATTAACTCTCGATAGATAGTCTCGAAACTAGTGTTGAGCTTGTCTGAATCAGCTTTTCTTCACTTGTTTCTTGATTCAATCTTCATGTCTTTAAGGTTCATAGGGTTTCATAAGGTTCATAAGGTTCATCATTTCATTAGTTTAGGCTCATTGGCAAGCACCATGCCAGTGACCTTAGAGGGAGGAAAATCCATTATTATTTTGTTGTAGGTCTCGAATTCATTTTCATCAGATTCCATCGGACGAACATATTGACTGACGAATCATCATGAAAGTTAATTTTTACAGGTTTTGTGTTGATATTTACTTTGATTTGGGCGGTGGGTGTGGTAGATAATGGGTTTGGTTTGATTTGTGCGGTGAGTGTGAGGTTTGTGTTGATTTTTGGTTTTATTTATGCAGTGGGTGTTGACGTGTTGTGGTTGCTGGGTTTGTGTTAGTTTTTTTATTTGCAAGGTGCTGGTGGTGGTTTCCGATAGTGGCTAGTTTGGTTTGAAGGAGATCTAAATTCGAAGGTGTTTTTGTGTCCTTTTGATCTCGTTTATTCTCCCTCTCTCACGATCAACTGCCCTTGGGTATCACATCAACGCGTCATCTAAATTGGGTCATGATTTGGTTGGTGGGTTCAACTAAGATAGGTTGTGATGTGGGATTTTGGAATGGTTGAGGTGGGCAACGGTTGAGATGGGTTTTTTTTATGGCGTGCGATGGCTGGATGGTGGCTTAATACTCTTTTTTTTTTTTAAGATAAAAAACATAAATTTTATTAGATGAAGTATGAGAAAACATTACATAAGAACCTTGTAACATCAATACAAGGGAAACTAGACCTATTCTGCAGAAAACAACCAAATATGCCCCAAAAAAAAAAGTGTGCAGATATAACATTGTACAGAAAACACATTATGCAGAAAAAGAAATGATCAGTTTTTAGACCCCTTAACACAACCGGATTAACCTAATTAATTAGCCAAGTGATTAACTTAGTCAAATTATGCAAATCTAGGTTATCACAATCAAACAATCATATCAAGTATATAGTTGCGGAAATATAAATAACACAAAGATATGATGACCCAGGAAAACCAAACCGGTAAAAAACCTGGGGAGGATTTAACCTAGCTATCCTCAAGGTAAACTTGAATCCACTATAGAAAGAATTGAAGTTTTACAATAAGACTTAGACCACTAACATCTTATTGCTACTTACCAGTAGAAACTTACTGACATGACCACGTGCAAGCTCTGAGACCACAGACTCCTTCTTTCTTGGATTCTCCAGCAAGTACAAGCACCCCCGCTTGTGTATCTTTAAGCTCTTATGACAGCAATTGAATGATCATTAAGTTCTTGAATAAATCTCCTCTTGATAATCCTAAGTTTGTGTGAAGGAAAGTTCCTCACAGATCTCACAAGAGATTCACACAAATGGCAATATGAGCAACCTCTAAAACGTGGCTAGGGTTTGCCTTATATACCTAGGGCAAAAATATAAAACCCTAAACGTTTTAGGAGTTAGGACTGAGTTGGAAATTCTGCAAAAAAAAAACGCATCTGCCCGATTTTCGATTGATCAAGTCTAAGCTTCTATCAATCGAGCCAGGCCGAGATGCACAGTGAATTTTGCATCAGCTCAATTCCAACTTTACATAAACAACACTACTTTGAGCAAGTCTAAATAAGACTAAATAACTTGTTTTGATCATGGTTTGCCAACAATACATATTAGAGTTCTAAATACATAAAATCCTAAGTCTTTAGAACCTAACAAGAAACATTGTATAGAAAACAACCAAATATGCAAAAAACAACACTGTGCAGAAACAACACTATATAGAAAACAAACACAAACATTGTGCAGAACAAAAACATTGTAGTGGAAATAGACAGAAAAAATCACTGAGTCACTATTAGCCTATAATACTCATTGAAAGCTCAATTAGTGTGAAAACACTAATGCTTGTTTAGAACCCCTCCCCCAATTTTAAATTACGGCTTAATTACTTTTACTCTAACTTATCTAAGTGTGAAATAAGAGTAAAACACGCGCAATAAACCAGAACACTACTCTAAGCCATAAGCAAGTATAATAAGTGATAAATATAAAGCTTAAAGAGTAGGGAAGAGAGATGCAAACACAAAGATAACACCGAGACGTGTTATCAAAGAGGAAATCGAAGTACTCGGCAAAAAACCTCTCCACAACTCTCCAAGTCCAAATCATTCCCCTAGTGAATAAGTTGGAGTACACGAATATTAAAAAGACTTTCAAAGCCTAATCTACCTAATGTACTTGAGCCATCCAAACTCCTGCTACCAACGAACTTCTCGGAGTCTTGTCATCACTAGTCATCTAGATCCCGCAATTCTGCCTGATTGCATCCGCTACTTAATGACTTCTTCCAATACTTCCTAAAGACACCAAAACTTCTCTCAGCACTCAAAATGGGTGACGTAAATGTTTGGGCTAAGAACCCCTCAAGGATGTGTAGATGGAAAGGTGGGAGTAGATGGAAACTTTTAAGAAATGATGTAGAGGATTGTGGGTAAAACAATCTCTAACTCTCAAGTGTTTGGCCACGGTTTCTCTCTCAAAAGTTTCTTTAGAAAATACTCATTCTTCTTCTTACATTTCATGGGTAATAAGGGTTTATATAGTGTTGGCAAAGAATGGGAAAAATCACACTCCAAAAAGCAACAGGCAGTGGGTTTCGCAGGTCACTCGTGACTTGGCCTGAGTCACGAGTCACTTGCAAAATCCAGCCTGTCAATGACTCTTCAAATTCCAGCATGTGTTTCTCACGTGGCTTGTTTCGCGGGTCAGCAGTTGCGAGTCAGTCGCGAGGCAAGTCGCAAAAACCACTTCTTCATAGATTCTTTACCAAACTCTCACACACAACTTTTACATAAAATCCCACAAAAATACAAGGAAATGATTGAACAGAATTATAATAAAATTTGACACGGAATTAAAGCTAACATAATTGAAAATCACAACTTTACAATACAAGACTCAAATCTTTTATCTTTTTTTTTTTTTTTTTTTTTTTTCATTTTAAATTTTGGTTATTTTATTAATACATGACAAGGTGATTGGTAAAATATAATATATGTTACAAAAAGTGAGACAAATGATTTGTATTATAGATTATTAGATACTTCAAAAATTGTGGCGTGTAGGATAAGTTAGGCACATTTTTGTATGTGTTTTCTCATAGTATCATTAGAGAAAAAAATTTATATTGTATTTTTTATTAAAAAAATAATTCCTTTAATTTTATTTTAAAGATTTATAGTTGTTATTTATTTTGAGAACTTATAAATAAATAAATGAATAAATAAATTGTGTATAAAAATTTATATTATTTAATTTAATTAATTGTAATATATGCGAACATGTGTCTTAAGTTTTCAAGAATTAATGTGTACCCTATCTTGTGTATATCCGTGTGCTTCATAAAATAATATTGGAATTTTGGTTCATACGATTTTTAAGGGTGGACCGTAGGAATTGTAATCCACAAGGACCACAAAATGATGTGGTCACATGCTCCATGTATTGTAAATGATTTTTATTTTTTAAATGATTATCAAACCCAGTGTGTACACATATACTGTGCCACGTGAGCTGAAATGGTATTTTTAAAACACAATATTTTAGTTCAAATATATTTTGAAAACACGATCCAAGAGGGTGGGTATGATAATGTGCGATAAACTGTGTGGAACAAGAATTATTGTTTTTTTTTGTTTTTTTTTTTTCTTTCTTTTTGGATAAGTCATGCATTGCAAAAGGAATTGCATCGTCGATTATACTTCCTAGAATTTTATATTCTTCTGGCTTGTTATCTTTAATTTATTGCTTTCCTACTAGATAGCTATAGGCCAGCGGCCTTTACTTTTCTTCAATTTGCAAGCAAACAAGTCTTTCTTTTGCAAAGGTTCGCTGTCTGGTAATGTACTTTACTTGACTTTTGGAGTTCTTGCATAGTTTTAGGTTCTCGATTATATATTAGACATGAGCTAATGATCTGCATTACTTCTTCTATTTGTAATAAGACAAGATCACTCTCTAAGCGTGAAGGTGAAGTATATGCTGGTAGAGTATTCGTTACATGACGTTCCGAGTTCGTCCCTCGCTTTATCTTCTTGATTTATGACTTTCCCATTTTAAATTTGCAAGGCAAGTCTCTTTGTGCTTCTCGAAAACTATACATATATTCTTTACTTGGCAAACCGAGTTTCCTGGCTTTATCGTAATTAGCTGCTTACTTTCTCATAAGAAAGCAAAATTCAATCTCTTGTTTTTATTTCCTCTTCAAAACTTGCAAGGTTTCTCTCTTTTGTGCGAGGGAAAGATGTTTGTTTCTATTCTTTACTTGGTAGTTGAGGTTTGGAATTATGCGTTCAACTAAAACTTAATTTTTTGAAAAAAAAAATTTGTATGCACTTAATTTTTTTTATTTAAATTTTCTGTTTGTATTCTACACTGTGTCTGTTTGGAATTATGCATACAAAGTGAGACACATATTTGTTGTGTTAGTTTTTGTAATGATTTACACATGGTACTAGAGTATACAAGCCTTTCACTTTTCTTCAATTTGGAAGTGTTAGGTTCTAAATGTTTAGAACAATTGGCAAACTGTGAACATAACTTGTCTAGGTATAGATTATAGTGTATATATATAGGTCATATTAGACATTACTTAAAGTGTTGCAAGTCAGAATTTAAGAACATACAAGCTATAGGTTCAAGAAAACAAAAACTAACAGGCTCGATTGATTGAGACTGAGCTTCTATCGGTCGAGATGCGTTTTTGCAGAATTTTAAATAAAGACCAATAGTTAGCCCGTCAAACGTTTAGGTTTTCTGTCCAGATTCACTAGGTATATGAATAAAACTCTAAAGTACATTTTTCAAGTCTTGGAAAGCTACTCTTTTGAGATTTTAGAGATTCTGTGCTTTCTATTCTTTCAATTATCTACCAGAAATCACACCTATACCATTAGTACCAGTGGAATCAAGTTGTGATCCAAGCTTCAGATATCAAGTGTATTAAAGATTAAAGCGTGAACTAGAGGTTCATGTTGAAATAGATCTATATCAGATAAGTCTGTGAGATTTAGAGCTAAGTTTGTTAACTCTAGTTAAATTTACTACGAATTAAATATTCTTGACTGTAAACTTTTATTTGATATTGGTGATGAAGCGTAAGTTCGTCAGTCACGGTGGTCAGATGGAAGCAATCTCCTGCTTATATATATGTACTCTCAACGATGGTCACCGGTGTGGTGCCTGTCACAACGCCTTCGATGCCCAAGTCAGTATAAGGAGTTCTTTGGAAATGAACAAGTAATGCAACAGAAAATAAGAGAGCTCTCAGTGTCTAGGTCTGTATGTACCTTGTACTTGGCCATGTGTGGGCTTTATATATGCTTTCATGGCTTCTAGCCGTTGGGATAGTTATGGAGGTCTTAATGCTCCTCTTGGTAACATTTGGTGCTGTGTAATGTGGCTTCAATGTGCTCTAATGGTTCATACAGTTGGCCTTGTAACCGTTCTGGGTGTAATTGTGCTGCATTGAATGGCCTTCCTGCCTTCGTCAATGATTTGGGACTTAGTTTCCTCGTCCAGGAATATCTTCGTCTATATCACGGACGTCGTCCTTGGTAAGTGAATTCGTCAGTCCCATCAATTGTCCCCCGATTCTATGGTTGTCATGACTCGTAGTGACGACCGAAGAATATGAAAGGTTTTGGGCTGTAAATAACTCTTGGGGTTTTGTTTTGTATTTAATGCACAGTGGCGGCGCTCCTCAGGTTGTGGCCTAGTGGCGCCTTCGGACTGGTGGAGTTAATACCCCAATTCGTGTGACCATTGGGTTTCCTGCTGGTTTTTAGTTTTTTGAGCCTTTGTTTTTAAACTTCTCCCCTTCTCCTTTTTCTTCTTCATTTTTCTCGAAATCTGTCAATCATTGTTTTGAGTTTTTTCTTTGCTTTCTCACTCTGCGAGTCTTCTCCGAACCGGTGCATTGTGTGGTGGTGCTTCCCTTTGTCCGCCGTTTTTAAGGTACACCTCTTCCCCTTTGCCTGCTTTACTTTTTTCTTTATTTGTTGCGATGCAATTTCTGATTTCTTTTCTTTTTCTCTTCCTTTCCCTTTGTCTGTCTCCAATTACTTGGGGGTTTAGTTTGTAGAGTTTCCCTTCGTGTTTTTCTTGGATTTCCATGGTTAGTAGTTCTGAGGTTAAGACAATTTGCCCATCAGTTTCCTTCTTTTTTGCACGCTTTGGGGGGTCTTTAGGCGCTTTCCCTTATCTAGAAGACTTAGTTTTCGAGGGTAATTGTTTGAGCGTTGCATTGGCCGACCTGTTGCCTTTACTTCGTCAGTCAATTGATTGGTTTGAGAGTCAGGTGAGGGAGTAGGAGGCAATGTCTGAAATTAGGTCAAGCGAGCTCGAGACCGAGTTATTGTCCAGCGGTGACCCAGTGGAGGGGGACACCGCCATCTCTACCCCTCAAGATGTTAGGGCTTTTCATGCCCTCAAAGAGGAGTGTGGATTGGACGCTGACACACTGGGGAGATTTAAGGATAGATTTCAATTCCCGGACTGGGTTAGGGTTTGTCTACCCAATGAGGAGGACCGGGCATGTCACTTCTTCCCAGGCGAGGTATGCTTTTATGAGTCTGCCTTCGTCTGTGGGTTGAGGTTTCCCGTCCATCCCTTCCTCATGGAGCTATTAGACCATTTTGGTATTGCTCCTGGGCAGCTTATGCCAAACTCGTGGAGAATATTGGTCAGCTGTATAGGAATATGGTTGGCCACCACGGACGGAGATATGCTTAGGGTTGATGAGCTCATCTATTTATATCGCTTAAAAGTGTCTAAGGAGCACGAATACTATGAATTGGTGCCTTGGGAGAGGAGGACTAGAATCGTCAAGGGATTACCTTCGTCTTTCAGGTATTAGAAGTCCAGATTTTTCTTTGTGTCTAGGGATGATTTTGAGACTCCCTCTAGCGAGGTTTGGGGTGATCTCCCGAGGTTGCATCGTCGGTGGGGAACCCCGACCTTAGGTGCGTCAATATTTCTTCTTGTTACTTAAGTTTCGTCGTGTTTGCCTTTATGGCTACTGATTCTTTCACTTCTTCTTCTGTGTAGTTAAAAGACGGCCCAAACTAAAGAGCAGGTATAAGGAGTGAGTACAGAAGGTAATTGAATACGCATAGACGATTGAGAGCTGGGACGATCTTGTGGACCCAAGGACCTTTGCCTTCTACTGTCTTGGACCAGATCCTTCCAGCTTCGACCTGCGAAACCTTGAAATCAAAGGGAAAAAGGGTAAGTGTTGGGTTCGTCAGTGCTGACTTTTCACACCCTTTTTATTTTTATTTTTTACAAGTGTTTCCTTCTTGCAAAGATGATGACTAAGTTCAATAAGGATATGCATGCTAAGATGAGGTCCAAGAAGGACGAGCTGCTGTCAAAACTGGGGAATAAGACAGTGCGTGTCACTGGGAAGGGTAGCTCCGTCGCTCCAGCTGCCTCCACCAATCCAATTGTTTCAGGAGCCGAGATGATGATGATGGCATCCCCTACCGTATCTGTGGAAGAGATTGGTGGTACTCCTATCTCGAAAAGGCCACGACTATCCGAAAAAAAGAAGGAGAAGGTCGATCCTCGTTCATCCACGGTCTGGAATGACGAGAAGATGGCGGTGGACAGGGCTCACGAGGTCATGACTACCGCTGATTTGAAGGCCTTATCTAGCGTGCCTTTCAATGATGTTGCGGCTCGCCACGTCCATAAGCTTGTTTAGGTAATTTGTTTTGTGTAACCTTTCAGCTTCTTTTCCATTCTAGTATTGCTGACGACTTCGAACTTCTTTCCAGGTGCTAGGGGAAAGTCTTCATATTACTTCTGAGTATTTTACTCAGGAGGCTAAAGTCGCGTCCCTCACGTCCAGGATGGAGGCTCTAGAGGCGGAGAACTCTACACTGAAGAAGAATCTTATTGATTCTATGGATGAGGCCATCACTTTGAAAGAGAAGGTCAAAAACCTGAATGATGACCTTAGAGTCGAGCGTCAATTGACCCTAGAAAAGGACTAGCAACTTTTGGGTGCCAAGGAGAAGCTCAAGACCATCGCCGCCAGGTCCGTTGAAGCCTTTCAAACCACTAGCGAGTACAACACTATGCTCCTCAGTTGGTATTTTAAAAGTTTCGAGCTCATGAGGAGATTTCTTGTAAAGCATCCTTCTGGAGTGGACATGAAGACGGTAGATTTGGAGGAGGTGGAACAGGAGATGGCTACTGACGAGGCTGTCCAATCTTCTGCCATTGAACCTGAGGCCCCTGTGAATGCCCCTGCCAGTGATGCCCCTGCCGGTGATGACGCTACTAATGACGCCTGAACCTGACACTTGCGAAAATTTTCTCTTTTTTCTTTTTTTGGATGCCCACTATGTTTTGGGTTACTTTGTAAATCTAATTTGAGAACAATTTTATTTTAATCTATCTTGAAAACGATATTTTTAGCCCAGTGTTTATGGGCCTTTGGCTGTAAAAACAATGGTAGTTTGCCTGTTTGTTTGTGGGCTTTAATTTTATTTGAATCTCTGTACTTACTTTGCACTTGCACGTTCCTTAGTTTATGATATGCTGGTGGGACCCTTCAATTGTCCATGTTGTGTGCTTAGCGAAACTTTCAGTTGAGACTTTCCCTTATCTTCGTTAGTGCTTTCTGTCTATAACTTCGTCAAATCCTTACAAACAACACTTTTATCGGTAGATTTGCATGCGTCTATGCAGGATTTAGTTACTTAACCATCTTTTGGCTCCTTCGACTTATACCCTCTTAGTGTCGTCAATAACTTACATCCGTCTGAGTGGAATCTTGTTACTCACCCATTTTTGGTTTTTTATGACTTGCATCCTTTGACGGATCTTATCATCGTTGGCAACTTACATCCGTTGAGGTGGAATCTTGTTACTTAGTCATTCTTGGCTTTTTTGTGACTTATACCCTTTTAGGGATCTCGTCATCGTCGGTAACTTACATCCGTCGAGGCGGAATCTTGTTACTTAGGCATTTTTGACTTTTTGTGACTTACGCCCTCTCAGGGATCTTGTCATTGTCGATAACTTACATCCGTTGAGGTGGAATCTTATTATTTAGCCATTCTTGGCTTTTTGTGACTTATACTCTTTTAGGGATCTCGTCATCGTTGGTAACTTACATCCATCGAGGCAGAATCTTGTTACTTAGCTATTTTTGGCTTTTTGTGACTCATACCCTTTTAGGGGTCTCGTCATTCTTCAAACTTATAGCTGTTCAAACCTGCTTGTTATGGAGACATTAGCTGAATAATTCATTTATTAATTTCAATGACAAATACATTTTCTGTTACATCTATTGGTGGTACTTCTTCAAGTGCTCGATGTTCCATGGCCTCGGGAGCCTCTATCTGTCTAGGGTTTCCAGGTGATAGCTACCTTGTCTGAAGTAGTGAATGACTCGGTAAGGTCCCTCCCATGTGGGGTTGAGCTTTCCTTGGGCAGAATCCCTAGTTGCCGTGGTGACCTTACGCTGGACGAGGTCACCTATGTCAAGTCGCCTGAGTTTTACCCTTTTGTTGTAATAGTTGGTCATCTTCTGCTGGTACTCCGCCATTTTGCTGCGAGCTTTGTCCTTTACTTCGTCCAGACAGTCCAGGTTGACTAGGAGACGATCTTCATTGTCTTCTTCTTTAAATACCTCTCGTCTGACGCTGGTATTCCTATCTCGACCGAGATCACTACCTCAGTATTGTAGGTGAGTCTAAAGGGGGTTTCTCCCGTTGGGGTTCTTGCTGTGGTTCTGTAAGCCCACAAGACATTGGGCAATTCTTCCGGTCACTCACCTTTCACGTCATCCAGCTTGGTTTTGATGATCTTGAGTAACGTTCGATTCGTCACTTCCGTCTACCATTCGCCTGGGGATGCCTTGGGGACGAGAACTGATTCTTGATACCTAGGCCTGAACAAAAGTCCCTGAAACCTTGGCTATCGAACTGTCGCCTATTATCTGATATTATCATTCGCGGAATCCCGAACCTGCAAATTATATTCTTCCACTCAAAGCTCTGGATTCTAACCTCAGTAATGGTTGCTAGTGCCTCTGCTTCGACCCATTTCGTAAAATAATCAATAGCTACTAGTAAGAATTTTACCTGTCCCTTGCTTGGGGGCAAGGGGCTGATGATGTCGATTCCCCATTGCGCAAATGGCCATGGCGATGCTATCGTCGTCAGTTTCTCTGCTAGAAGTCGTTGGACGTTCTTGAACCGTTGACATTTGTCACATTTCTTGACGAATTTCGCTGCGTCCATTTGCATCGTAGGCCAGAAATAACCCGTTCTAATAATCTTGCTCACCAGGGATCTAAGGCCAGCATGATCCCCACAAATTCCTTCATGGATCTCTCTCAGGATGAATTTGGCTTCCCCTTCGTCAACACACTTCAAGTAAGGCATGGAGAAGCCTCTCTTGTATAAGGTGTCATTAAGGATTGTAAATCTAGCCGCCCTCTTCCTGATCTTCCTAGCCTCCTCTGCATTCTGAGGGAGGTGCCCATCTTGGAGGAATGATATGATAGGCGTCATCCAGCTGTTTGTGTTCTAGATTGTGAATGTTGGGACTTCTTCAATGCTGGTGTTTTTCTAGACTTCCATCATTAGGCCCATGTTCGTCGCCCCTTCTTCTGACGATGCTATCTTTGAGACTTCGTCTGCTGCCATATTCTGGCTTCTAGGGATCTGTACAAACTCCACCTTATCAAACTCCTGAGTCAGATGGTTGGTTAGCTTGAGGTACTTCTGCATTCTCTCTTCCTTTGCTTCGTATTCTCCCTTAATTTTCCCGATTACCAACTTTGAATCATTTTGGACTAACATGTTCTTAGCTCTAAAAACCTTTCCCAGTCTTAATCCTGTCAAGATTCCTTCATACTCAGCCTCGTTTTTGGTGGTCGGGAATTTCAGTTGCACCCCATATTTGAGTACCTCTCCTTCAGGGGTGATTATGACGACCCCTACCCCCATCTTCTGGGCTGACGAACCATCAGTCTGTATCGTCCACAGTTCGGCCTTGTCAATGAGGTCGTCTACACCTGGAAAGGTGAATTCGGGGATGAAGTCTGCTAGAGCTTGTGCTTTAATGGCTGTTCTGGGATGGTACTCTATATCAAATTGGCTGAGTTCAATTGCGCACTGGACCATTCTCCCAGCTGCTTTAGGTTTGTTCATGGACTTCTTGATAGGTTGGTCCGTCATCACCAAGATAGGATTTGCCTGGAAATACCGTCTTAGTTTACGTGAAGCTACTATTAGCATGAATGCAATCTTTTCAATCCTTGGATAGTTGGACTCAGCTCCTTGGAAAGCCTGGCTGACGTAATAAATAGCGAGCTGTTTCTTGTCTTTTTCTCTGATCAGGGCTGTACTCACAGCTGTAGCTGACACTGCTAAGTACAAGTATAGGTTTTCACCTTGTTTGGATGGACTTAAGAGGGGTGGATTACTCAAGTAGCCTTTGAGCTCCTGGAACACTGCTTCACATTCGTCGATCTAGGCAAAGGCCTGCTTCAAGGTCTTGAAGAATGGCAGGCATTTATTCGTCGCTCTAGAGACGAACTGTTAAGAGTTACAACCCTTCCCGCGAGCTTCTGGACTTCCTTGACGGTCTTGGGTGATGCCATGTTGATTATGGCTTGCACCTTCTTTGGATTTGCCTCTATTCCTCTCTGGGAAACCATGAATCCCAAAAACTTCCCTGAGGCTACACCAAAAACACACTTACTAGGATTTAGCTTCATCTGATACTGCTTAAGGGTGGCAAATGTCTCTGTTAGGTCGTCCAGATAGGCAAGTTCTTCTTTACTCTTGACGAGCATATCATCCACGTACACTTCCATGTTCCTGCCGATCTGTTTGCTGAACATTTTGTTTACTAACCTCTGATAAGTAGCTCCTGCATTCTTTAGCATGAAGGGCATTATCTTATAGCAATAGAGCCCTTGGCTTGTGATGAGAGCAGTTTTCTCCTGATTTTCTTCAGACATTTTGATCTGGTTGTATCCTGAGAAGGCATCCATGAACGTCAATAGCTTATGTTCGGCTGTGGAATCCACAAACTGATCTATCCTTGGTAGAGAGAAACTATCTTTCAGGCACGCCTTGTTCAGGTCTATGAAGTCCACGCACATTCTCCAATTCCTATTTGACTTCTTCACCAGGACGACGTTTGCAAGCTAATCAGGATAGTACACCTCACGGATGAATCCGGCTGTCAGTAGTTTATTAACTTCGTCTTTAACCGCTTCGTCTCGTTCTGGTGCGAAGACTCTTCGTCTTTGCTGTACGGGCTTCCTTTCCGGATTTACATTCAACTTATGTTGAATGACTTCTGGAGATATGCTTGGCATGTCCTCGTGACTCCACGCAAAGACGTCCAGATTTTCTTTGAGGAACTAGATAAGCTTTGTTCTCATCTCTGGACTTATCGTCGTCCCTATTCTGGTCGTCTGG
Organism: Quercus ilex subsp. ballota; assembly: GCA_032727855.1. NCBI lineage: Eukaryota > Viridiplantae > Streptophyta > Magnoliopsida > Fagales > Fagaceae > Quercus > Quercus ilex. The sequence continues at coordinate 9,253,641 of CM064919.1, forward strand.
GACTCTTCTCCTTTGGTCAGCTTCACTGTTTCCAGGGCCTTCACTTTCTCTTCCTCCTTCTCTTCAATCATCTATGTATGGTTCTCCTTTGCAGCCAAGACGGCCTGGTAGCACTCTCTGCCTAAGAATTGATTTCCTTTTACTTCCCTGACACTGTTATTCGTTGGGAACTTTACCTTCAAGCAATAGGTGGACGTGGCTGCCTTCCATTTGTTGAGTGTGGGTTTTCCAATGATTACATTGTAAGATGAAGGGCAATCTACCATCAAGAAGTCTAGCTGATAGGTCAACTGCTCCGGATAGGTCCCCACTGTTACAATTAACGTCACTATGCCCTTGGGATATACCTTGTCTCCATTGAAATTGACGAGGGGGGAGTCAAATGAACGCAGTCTTCTTGGATCTAGCTTTAACTGCTGAAAGGCAGGAAGGTAGATGATGTCTGCAGAGCTACCATTATCCACGAGGACCCTTTTAGTGTTAAATCCTTCTATAGTCAGTTTTATGACCAGAGGGTCGTTGTGAGGCTGCTTCACACCCCTGGCATCATCTTCACTGAAGGACATGTCCTGGTCCGTCCGTTGTTACTTTAATGAAGGTATCATATGGACGCTGTTCACCTGTCTTTGGCATGCTTTCTTAAGGGATCTGAACGACCCTCCGCTGAATGGACCTTCTGCAATCGTCTTTATCTCCCCGATCACATCTTGTGGAGGTTAGAACGGACGATCCTCACCCCTGGATGAGGACTCATACTGGTTCTTATTGTCGTCTCTGAATTTGTTATATCCCCCATTTTTTACATACTTCTGCAGTTTTCCTTTCCGCATCAATTCCTCTATCTGCTCCTTTAGATCCCGACAATCTTCTGTGTAGTGGCCATAATCTTTGTGAAACCGGCAGTACTTGTTTTTGTCACGGACGTTAAGGGATGAATGCAATGGCCTTGGCCATTTCAGGTGGTGATCGTCCTTAATCTACATTAAAATTTTATCAATTGGCATAACTAGGGGAGTGAACTTTACCATTCTTGGAGCTTTTTCATCTTTCCTTTTTCCTCCGTCACTAAATTGACGATCTGGGCGGTCCCTTTTCTGTCCTTTACGTTTGTCCTCCTTCCTTTCCTTGTTCCCTGGTTTTTCCATGTCCCTTATGGCAGCCGGCGCTTCTTCTGCATTCATGTACTACTGTGCTTTCAGGAGCATCTCTACCATCATTTTTGGAGGATTTTTTGTGAGTGAAGCCACGAACTCCCTGAATCACAGTCCCGCTTTGAAGGTCGTCAACTACACCTTATCATCAGCTTCGTCCACCTCCAGGGTTTCCTGAGTGAAGTGTTTCACATAGGACCTCAAGGTTTCTTTCTCTCCTTGTCTGATGGTGAGTAAATGATCCGCCGGCCTCTTAGGACATTGACCTCCAATGAAATGACGCAAAAAGGCGCTGCTCAGCTGTTCGAAGTTATCGATGGACGATGTTGGCAACTTGGTAAACCATTCCCTCGCTGCTCCTTTGAAAGTGGCGGGGAAAGAACGGCACATTATCTCGTCAGGGGGCTGTTAAAGGCCTAGTGTCGTCTTGAAGGTGTTGAGGTGATCTTGAGGATCCTTGAGCCCGTCAAACGACTCAAGTTGTGGAAGCTGAAACTTCGATGGTACTAGGCATCCTAAGACCATTGCTGTGAAAGGCGAGTCTGTTGCCCTTACCATTCTACCCACGCTCTGGTCTGTCTTCTCCCTGATGGCATTTCTCAACTCATCCATATCCTTCCTCATCTCTTGAAAAAGATCTGAATTCTGTTTTGCCGGAGTAGTAGGCCTGTGATGGTCGCTCCTTCTATGGCTATTTCCCTCGTCCTCCGCGTTGTTTTTGGATCGATTCTTCTCCTGTTGAAGCCGTAGCTTCATCTCCTGATTTTGCCTAGTAAGTTCTTCAACGGTGGCTGCAAGAGCTTGGACTTGCTGAGCCAAGGTGGCAGAATCTTGATTGGACTTTATCTGAATATCGAAGTATATGAAAATGAAAATGTCGTTGTCCCCACAGACGGGGCCAAACTGATGAAGCGTAAGTTCGTTAGTCACGGTGGTCAGATGGAAGCAATCTCCTGGTTATATGTATGTACTTTCAACGATGGTCACCGGTGTGGTGTCTGCCACAACGCCTCCGATGCCCAAGTCAGTATAAGGAGTTCTTTGGAAATGAACAAGTAATGCAACATAAAATAAGAGAGCTCTTAGTGTCTAGGTCTGTATGTACCTTGTACTTAGCCATGCGTGGGCTTTATATATGCTTTCATGGCTTCTAGCCGTTGGGTTAGTTATGTAGGTCTTAATGCTCCTCTTGGTAACGTTTGGTGCTGTGTAATTTGGCTTCAATGTGCTCTAACGGTTCATACAGTTAACCTTGTAACCGTTCTGGGTGTAATTGTGCTGCATTAAATGGCTTTCCTGCCTTCGTCAATGATGTGGGACTTAGTTTCCTCGTCCAGGAATATCTTCGTCTGTGTCATGGATGTCGTCCTTGGTAAGTGAATTCGTCAGTCCCATCAACTGGATTGTTCTTCTTGAGTCCCCCAAGTTTTTATTTTTTATTTTTTTTTACCTTGCATAATTGTTCTAATTAATTACTTGACTTAAAAATTGGTTAAACATTGTTTGTTTAGTGGTCTAAAAACTAACAGCAAGGAATCAATTTTGTTTGTTCAAAGTTTAGTTTTCTGGTAGAGTATTCTTCGATGATTTTTATTAAAGGCTATAATTTAAGGTTCATATATTATTTTATTAAAATATTTTTTATGCATTTTTTATGAAAGAAAAAAATTATCTGTATGTGTACTATGGGGCCTATTATCTAAAAAGATATAGGAATCGGGGGAAATGGGCTTGGGGCCCAAAGGCCCAGTCCGATGACATCTGCTTGTCCGAGGATGTTTACAGAGATGTGGTTTGATAGAAACCGTATATACCAAGCATAAAATGTGGCCGAGGATAGAACTCACCTCGGACACCATGGTCTGAGGTAGGTATAACCATCTCTTTATCCAAGATATCCCACAAAGTCTTATTAGAACGAGAAGGAGAGTATAGACTTTAGGAAGAACCGGGTAAGATAGCAAATATCCCATAAAGCTGCTACCTCCACATTAAATGCTGTCCAGCTAACTCCCTGGCCGCATTAATGTGGAGGTGATACCTGAACAGTAACCAAGCAGCTTTATGGCCACTAAGCAAAAGCTCTGGGAGATGTTGGATGGACAGAAAGTCATTCTCAGGATAGAAATTACACGTGTACGGTGGGAATGTGAAAGAAAGACAGTATATAACATGAAAACAGGTGACATTAAGGGGACTTTTGGATTTCTGGAAGAAAGGGGGAGAAAGGAGAAAGAAAACTGAAGGAGATACCCTTTAAAAATTAGCCGAGGAGAGTTGTTACCCTAAAGCTAACTTGAAGCATTATTTATTAAACTGTAACTATGACTTTCCCTATGTAATGAACTAGTTCTTATACCCACGCTCTAAAAATTTATTGTTGGGCTCATTGGGCCAGAAACCCGTCTTTTTTCCGGGTCCAATACATTTGGAGTCCCTACAATTGGCGCCGTTTGTGGGGAGAACTTGATCTATTCGCAAGGAAGGGCAAGTGCAATGTTTGTGATGGAAGGAGGAGCACCGCAGCAACTAGTGATTGGCCCACAGCAGGTGGACGCTAATCCATACCAAGCAAAATCTGGCGGTTCTCAGCACAGTAATCCATTGGTAGTCCACGAGCATAGGGGGGATCGTGAGGGAAGTGTTCGAATCACTCACACAGATAGAAGTCAGTCTCGTGGTAAAAGCCATATTTTCCACGTAAAGAATGACAAGGACATACAGCGCGAGATTAACAAACTAAAGAGGGAGTTACGACATGAGCGGAGGAAGCGTGTGGCCTACCACTCTGGGCAATCCTCTGAGGAGTCAGATGATACCAATTACCGGCAGAGGTCAAGAACTCCACCCAGCGAAACTTTCTTGTATGATGAGGATTATCATCGTCAGCGAAGATATAAAAGTCCACCTCGCCAGGGCTGAGGGAATGACGCTCTGAATAAAGTCTTGAGTTAAGTTTCTAAATCGCCCTTCACGCGACGCATTGAAGATGCGAGTCTTCCTCGGCGGTTCAACCAGCTTGAGTTCACCATTTACAACGGCCGGACAGATCCAGTGGAACATGTTAGCCATTTTAGTCAAAGAATGGCTGTTTATTCTAGGGATGAAGCCTTGATGTGCAAGGTTTTTCCGTCCAGCTTGGGTCCAGTGGCAATGAGATGGTTTGACGGTCTGAAGGCGAATACCATCGATTCCTTTGAGAAGCTCACCCAAGCCTTTGGCGCCCGTTTTATCGCCTGCAGGAGGGTTGTCCAGCCCTTGGGATCATTATTATCCGTGTCTATGCGGGAGGGAGAAACCCTTAAGGCCTATCCTGATAGATATTGGGAAATGTTCAATGAAGTAGACGGAGCCCACGACGATGTGGCCATTAATACCTTTAAGGAAGGCCTCCCAACTGAGCATGGATTGAGAAAATCTTTGACTGGTAAGCCTGTTACTAGCGTTCGTCAGCTTATGGATCAGATAGACAAGTATAGAAGAGTAGAGGAGGATCAGATACAAGGTAGAGGAAAGTCAAGGGCAGTCCCCCAGGAGAGGAGGGACTTCAGGCCGGACCGGTATAATAATAACCGACTTCGGAGAGATTTTGGGGGGTAATCAAGATTTGCCAACTCCTAGGCAGTTAATGTCGTGTTCCGAGAACCAGTGCAGCGAGTTCTTGAGAAGATAAAAGACGAGCCATTCTTCAGATGGCCCTACAGAATGGCAGGGGATCCTGCGAAACACAATCGAAACCTTTACTACCAGTACCACCAAGACCATGGACATACTACTGAAGATTGCAAGAACTTGTGGGATCACTTGGAGCAATTAGTCCGAGAAGGGAAGTTGACTCAGCTTCTACATCATTCCAGCGGCCGAGGAGGCCAGGGAGATTCAACATCCCGAGGGAACGCTCCTTCAGCACCCCCTTTAGGCACGATAAACGTTATATTTGCTGCCCCTGGGAGAACTGGGTCTTGCCCTTCTAGGGTAATGTCTGTGTCCCAGTGCTTGGATAAAGGCTCCAGTTCAAGGCCGAAGAGAGCCAGATTGAGCACCTCCCTGGTGTTAGGTTTCTCAGAGGAAGATAAGAGAGGAACCATACAACCACATGATGACGCTTTGGTGGTTACGATAAGGATTGGGGGGTATGATGTGAGAAGGGTGATGGTCGATGAGGGGAGTGCGGCTGAGGTTATGTATCCTGACCTGTTTAGGGGGCTGAATTTGAAACCCGAGGAGCTGACAGCCTACAGCTCCCCGCTGGTGGGTTTCGAGGGCAGGTCAGTCGTTTCGGTGGGAATGATTAGACTACCCGTGCAAGCTGGCTCAGAGGTGGTGGATGTGGACTTTATTGTGGTGGATGCTTTTTCTCCATATACGACTATTCTGGGAAGACCCTGGTTGCATGCCCTGGGGGTCGTATCTTCCATTCTCCATCAGAAGGTGAAGTATCTCTCAGAAGGCCAGGTCTCAGAAATTTTGAGAAATCAGGCCATGGCTAGGCAGTGCTTGATAATGGCCATCCAACATCAGCCCGAAACGGATACTTCGGCTGCAGCCAAGGAGGTCTTATAGCAATCAATGACTCAGGAAGCCCATTTCAACACTTCAGCTGAAGGAACGGAGTGTGAGAATTTGGAGAGGGTGAATGTTGGTGATGATCCAGAAAAGTACTTTCAGGTTAGAGCACAGTTGCCTTTGTTGGAGAAGGAGCAATTGGTTGAGGTCCAGTTCAAGGCCGAAGAGAGCCAGATTGAGCACCTCCCTGGTGTTAGGTTTCTCAGAGGAAGATAAAAGAGGAACCATACAACCACATGATGACGCTTTGGTGGTTACGATAAGGATTGGGGGGTATGATGTGAGAAGGGTGATGGTCGATGAGGGGAGTGCGGCTGAGGTTATGTATCCTAACCTGTTTAGGGGGCTGAATTTGAAACCCGAGGAGCTGACAGCCTACAGCTCCCCGCTGGTGGGTTTCGAGGGCAGGTCAGTCGTTTCGGTGGGAATGATTAGACTACCCGTGCAAGCTGGCTCAGAGGTGGTGGAGGTGGACTTTATTGTGGTGGATGCTTTTTCTCCATATACGGCTATTCTGGGAAGACCCTAGTTGCATGCCCTGGGGGCCGTATCTTCCACTCTCCATCAGAAGGTGAAGTATCTCTCAGAAGGCCAAGTCTCAGAAATTTTGAGAAATCAGGCCATGGCTAGGCAGTGCTTGATAATGGCCATCCAACATCGGCCCGAAACGGATACTTTGGCTGCAGCCAAGGAGGTCTTATAGTAATCAATGACTCAGGAAGCCCATTTCAACACTTCAGCTAAAGGAACAGAGTGTGAGAATTTAGAGAGGGTGAATGTTGGTGATGATCCAGAAAAGTACTTTCAGGTTGGAGCACAGTTGCCTTTGTTGGAGAAGGAGCAATTGGTTGAGGTCCTCAGAAGGAACGTTGATGTGTTCGCGTGGGATGCCTACGAAGCCCCGGGGGTGGATCCGGAGTTCATTTGTCATCACTTGAATGTCAATCCTTCCGTTGTACCAAAGAAGTAGCCACCTCGACGTTCGTCCCGGGCACATGCTGAGGCTATAAAAGATGAGGTGACTAAGCTCAAGGAGGCAGGGGCTATCAAGGAGGTGTTTTACCCTCAGTGGTTGGCCAATACGGCCGTGGTGAAAAAGAAAAATGGAAAGTGGCGCGTATGCGTTAATTTCACGGATCTCAATAGAGCTTGTCCAAAAGACCCTTTTCCCATGCCCTGTATAGACCAGTTGGTGGATGCAACAGTGGGCCATCCTCAGATGAGCTTCCTGGATGCCTTTCAGGGCTATCATCAGATCCCCTTGGCATTGGAGGACCAGGAGAAGACTGCTTTTCTCACTCCCACTGGAAATTATCACTACAAGGTAATGCCCTTTGGCTTGAAGAACGCGGGGTCTACTTACCAATGGATGATGACGAAAATGTTTGAGCCACAGTTGGGCAAGAACATTGAGGTCTATATCGATGATATGGTTGTGAAGAGTAAGGTAGTGGCCGAGCATGTGACAGACCTCAGCAACACTTTTGAGACTTTGAGGAAGCACAAATTGCGACTGAACGCGTCCAAGTGCTCCTTTGGGGTTGGTTCAGGGAAGTTTTTGGGCTATATGGTTACTCACCGAGGGATTGAGGTGAATCCTGATCAAATTAAAGCCATAAGCAGTTTGCAACCACCTCGGAATCCTAAGGAGGTCCAAAGGTTGACTGGGATGACCGCCGCACTGAACAGATTCATATCCAGGTCAGCGGATAGGTGCAGGCCTTTTTTCCTGCTACTCCCCAAGTGGAAGGGATTCAAATGGACAGAGGAGTGCACTCTGGCATTCCAGCAGCTTAAAGAGTATCTCTCTCGGCCACCCATTATGTCTAGTCCTGAGGTGAATGAAGTTCTTTTCTCCTACTTGGTGATAACCACTTATGCGATCAGTTTCATTCTGATACGAGTAGATAACGGCGTACAACGACCAGTTTATTATGTGAGCAAGTCTCTTCATGAAGCCGAGGTACGTTATCTGCCTTTGGAAAAGGCCATTTTGGCAGTGGTGCATGCTACAAGGAAACTTCTCCATTACTTTCAAGCACAGACGGTGGTGGTCTTGACTCAGTACCCACTCAAAGCAGTGCTTCGGAGTGCAGACTACACTAGTAGGGTTGACAAGTGGGGCACGGTTCTAGGGGCTTTTGATATTAAGTATATGCCCTGTACCTCCGTAAAGGGCCAGGTTCTCGTCGATCTGGTGGCTGAATTTGCTGAAGGCCCTGAAGAAATAGAGACAAGCCCGCGTGGCATGGATGAAAAATCAGTTGGCCTCATCTCGGTGCAACCTGCTTTACCCTGGAAGGTTTATGTGGATGGTGCAGCAAATCTAAGGGGTTCAGGAGTGGGGCTAGTACTAATATCTCCTGAAGAGGTGATTATTGAGAAGTCTTTGAGGCTGAGATTCTCAACTACCAACAACGAGGCAGAATATGAGGCCGTATTAATGGGAATGACGATGGTTAAGAAGTTGGGTGGAAAGGTAGTGGAGATGTTCTCGGATTCAGGACTTGTCGTTGGTCAGGTCAAGGGAGAGTTGGAAGCTCGTGACCCCAGAATGTAGGGTTACTTGAGCCAGGTTAGGCGTATGCAAGCGGATTTTGAGTTGTTTGAATTGTCCCACGTCCCTAGAAGTGGGAACGCCCATGCGGATTCATTGGCTACTCTCGCTACTTCTTCGGTGCAGAACTTACCCCGAATGATAACGGTTGAAGACTTAAACGCACCAACCCCAGTGACAGGAGACTCGCTGCAAGTCAGTCAAATCAGCTCGGCCCGATGTTGGATGGATCCTATACTGTTGTTCCTCGAGAAGGATAAATTACCTGAGGACAAATCAGAAGCTGAAAAGATACCAAGGAAAGCTCCTCGGTTTTGGTTGTCCGAAGACAAAAAGTTATACAAACGCTCTTATTCAAGGCCATATCTGCTTTGTGTACATCCCGAGACATCAGAAGCACTTCTAGAAGAGTTACATGAAGGGATCTGTGGGAGCCACACTGGTGGGAGGTTTTTATCCCACCGGGCAATTACTCAGGGGTATTGGTGGCCAGGCATGCAAAAAGAAGCGCAGGAGTATGTCAAAAAGTGTGATCAGTGCCAGAGGTTTGCACCGAACATCCATTAACCGGGGCGAGTTCTTAACCCTCTTTCAAGTCCTTGACCTTTTGCTCAGTGGGGCTTAGATATCGTTGGCCCTTTCCCTAAAACTGTGGGAAATAAGAAATATTTGCTAGTGGGTACAGATTATTTTACAAAGTGGGTGGAAGCTGAGCCCCTGGCTAATATCAGGGACGTGGATGTCAAAAGGTTTGTTTGGAAGAACATCATCACTCGTTTCGGGGTTCCTCAGGCTCTTATCTTGGATAATGGTCTACAATTTGACAGCAAGGCTTTCAGAAGTTACTGTTCCGATCTGGGTATAAAGAACAAATATTCCACTCCGGCCTATCCACAGGGGAATGGACAGGCCGAAGCTGTTAATAAAGTCATAGTAGGGGGGCTTAAGAAGAGGTTAGATGACGTAAAAGGCAGATGGGTGGAGGAGTTGCCACATGTCCTCTGGACTTATCGAACAACACCTCGGCGGTCAACAGGGGAAACCCCATTCTTAATGACGTATGGGGCCGAAGCTGTGATTCCTCTTGAAACGGGTTTTCCAACACAAAGGACTAGCGCTTTCACCTCGGACGGGAATGATGAACTATTGAAGAAGAGTTTGGATTTGATAGACGAGCGACGAGAGAATGCAATGGTTCAATTAGCCTACTATTAGCAAAAGCTGAAGCAAGGTTATAATGCGAATGTTAGGTTGAGACCGTTAGCCCCGGGAGATTTGGTGTTGAGAAAAGTCTTGGGAACTACAAAAATCCAAACTGGGGAAAGTTAGGGCCTAATTAGGAAGGGCCATATTGTATTACCTCTGTAGCAGGGGTAGGGGCTTACTACTTAGAAGATCTAGATGAAAAGACTGTACTTCATCCCTGGAATGTAAGCAACCTAAAGAGGTATTACTATTAACAAGTTCTGTTTTACTTCCTTTTAAAATTTGTTCTACCTCTGCAGAAATCTATTGAAGTATTAAATAGAAATTAAGTCATTTCAGGTCCTCGGACCACAACTTAGTGGAAATTAATACACTATGAAATCTATTGAAGTATTAAACAGAAACTAAGTCATGTCAAGTCCTCGGACCACAACTTAGTGGAAATTAATACACTATGAAATCTATTGAAGTATTAAACAGAAACTAAGTCATGTCAGGTCCTCGGACCACAACTTAGTGGAAATTAATACACAATGAAATCTATTGAAGTATTAAACAGAAACTAAGTCATGTCAGGTCCTCGGACCACAACTTAGTGGAAATTAATACACTATGAAATCTATTGAAGTATTAAACAGAAACTAAGTCATGTCAGGTCCTCGGACCACAACTCAGTGGAAATTAATGCCCTAGGACTTCAATCAAAATGTTATACAAGGTCTAAGATGTGATAAATTGTTTGTACAACAAATTTAGTGGTAATCAGTGTTTCTTAGGTGAGGTCTGTGCAACTAAACTTATGTATCAAAGCAAACTCCATGAGCATCACTTAAAGCATTGTAAAACACTGAGTGCCTCCCGAGGCTAAACGCGTAGAACGCTATCTCAAGTTTGGACACTTTTTAATAAATTTAAAACAAGCCTGTCTAAGGCAAGTTCACTGCTATAGTTCGTTTTGATTCCTAATTAGCTTATTTAACATTAAATCTTCCATTATAGTGCCAGATTTCATTCCTCTATAAACAAGGATCATATAAAGATAAAAGCATTCGCACGAGAAATTAGTCAAGTGATATTTAAAACCACAACATCTCATGCAAATTCGGAAAGGGAAATGTTTAATACAAGTAGAAATGTCCTTAACCAGTCTAAAAAAAAAGAAAAAAGAAAAGAAGAGAAGAAAAAATAAAAGAAAAATTGACTATATCAGCTACTTGTTCAACTTGATCTGGAGCTTGGGCTGGGAGGCTTTGCCAGTGGCCACGGGAGGAACATCTTTTTCCTTTGCCTTTGGGTCTTCCCCAGCAGGTAAGGTGGTTGAGGCTAGGGCTTGCTCAAAGCTTTGTGAAGCCGCTCCGTCCTTAAGCCCTTCTGGGTTTTTATCCGAGGAAACGCCCTTGGCAACTTCAAGCGCTTCAGTCTGCTTTTGCTGATTGAGAGAGGGAGGAACCTGAGTATGAGCTTCCTTGGCTGATTCAGTGACTGTGGAGGTTGCCTTTTCTGGTTGAGCAGGAGGACTTGGGGCTCAGATAGCTGGGGGAAAGTAAATGTTTTTAGGCCTTCTAAGCTCGGATGAAACCTCTACCCCAGCCCGGTTGAGAGCTTCTCCCCAAGTCAGAGCACAGTATGCTCGGCAAACGACAGGAACTTCAGCTCGGAAATTTTCTTCGGTCTCAGCAACGCCAACATCATAGCCATGTTGCTCAGCTGTGTCTTTTTCCTTTTCAACCTTAGCTTTTGCTTTTTCAGCCTCGGCCTTAGCTTGTTCTGCGTGATCTCTAAGTCTCTGGGCTTCCTCTAGTTGCTTCTGCAGAGATAGTACTTGTTCTTTGAAGGCGGCCAGCTGGACATTAGCATCACGCAGGAGTTTTCTCTGGTCCTCGGCCTGCTTTTGGGCACTGTCCAGAGCTGAATCAACGCTTTTTCGAGCATGCTCTTCGTCGGCTAAATTTTTCCTTAGCTGCACGTTAGTTTGTTTAGCCACGGTGAGTGTGTGCACAGTTGTGGTCCTCTTTTTCTTCTCATCGTCAATTTGCTGGTAGCAAGAATTGGTTATTTCCTCCAGCCTGAAAGTGGCTTGGACGACCTAAGAGGAAAGGAATTAGAAGTACAATACTTAAAGTCTAGGTGTAAGGGAAAAATAGTAATAATAAAGTAGTGAAGACATCTTACCATGCCAAGGTATCTTTTTGCGTTCTGAAAAACTTCGTTCCTCTTCAGTCTCCTCAGTTCGGCCATATCCTTGGGGAGGAGGAGAGTTTCCTCTAAAACTAAAGCGACTTGGCACCCAATCCCTCCATTAATGTCCCTGATCGAGGCATCCTCCCTTAGAGGCTCACCACCGAGCATGGGAGCAGGGAGCCAGGCCTCAGGTTTCGAGGACTGGATGGCAGCTCTTTCCGTCGCACGTTGAGACCCATGGGTAACTTTTTGCTGCTTCGCAGCTCGTTGGTCCTCAGCCTCGTGGGTCGGGCAAGATCTCTCATCCTCCACCACTCCTTTATCTTTGGGCTCTCTCCTCCTCTTTGGGTCACTAGGTTCGGTCCCATGTGGTTGAGATGGCTGGGAAGGAAGAGGTGGGGGGAGACTGGATTGAGTTGACTTCTCTGGCACTCCTCTCCCAGGTTGGCCCTCGATCACGTCCTTCAAACTCCTTTGGCTTTTCCTTTGAATGCCCATGTCTTCAGGGTTAGCCTCGGATGATTGAGGTTGGTTAAAAACTTCAAATTCGTCCGCTGAATCTGATAGCTCTATAACTCCTCCTGAAGGCTGTTCTTCTTGTTCTTCTTGTTCTTCTTCTCTTCTCCTTCTTCTTTTGCCTCCTCCCTTTCTTCCTCTCCTTCCTCTTTCACTTCACGAGGAGTAGAATGTGACGACGAGGCTCCTGCAGCAAGGGTAGCCTCAGGTAACGGCTGAGTGGAAGGAGTTCCCTCAGGAATTGGAACACCCTTGGGAACAATGAACCCCTCGAAGGCTACGCTGATACGATGAAGCTGAGGATCTTTGGCCTTTATCACGCACTTGGGAACCTAAAATGACTTGGAAATTGGCTTGTACCGAAGGATTATGTGGGCCGCTCTCAGTTGTCCGTCCGATGGGTTTACGTATACCTCAGACCTCAGGATCTTGTCTAAACTCTCCCTGTTAACCAGTCTGAGGTGAGGTTTGGTGGCACGCTTATCTGCGAAATCATTATAGCAAAAGAAACACTTTGTTAAAAACAAAAGTAGCACAAATTGAAGAACACAATTCAGAATATAGAGGCTTATAGCCTAAAAACCCCACCTGGTGTTCCCTCTCTAGTCAGGCAGTGCAAACCATCATGCCATTCCTGAGAAAAAATAAGAAAATCATCTTTTAAGCCCTTGTTCGATAAGGGGAGACATTGAATCAACCTTACTTCAGGGAACCTAGATTTCAGATAGTACCCCTGACCCTTCAAATGGTTGAGATTGTACACCCAATTCACATCGTGATGGGTCAGACCTAGGTTCAGCTTGGCATTTAGGACTTTTATACTCCCAAGCACTCTAAACATATTCGGGGCACATTGAGTGGGAGATAACCTAAAAAACCTAAGGTAACTCCTAGTAAGGTTACCCATAGGGATAGTCATCCCCCCTTCTATAAAAGCGATCATCGGGATGACTACCTCCCCAGTTTTCCTATCATTCACCCATGTTTTGGTGGAAGCATATCTCATACCCACCGTGGGAGGAATCCTATACTTGGCTCTGAATGCCTCTATTTTCTCCTCAGAATGAACTAGATGTTTGAATCTACCCATTTCGTAAAAGTTATGAAGAAAAACAAACGAAGAAGATGGAAACTAAAGTGGGTTAAAGAAACTTACAAGTTTTGAAAATGAGCTCCTCGGACAGACTCTTAGTATTTATGAGAGCATGGAGTAGTGAGAAAGAGAGGTAGGTTCAATGAATATGCGCTGAGACGGTGCGATTTTTGTAACTGAAAAGAAAGTTGATTTGAAAAGCTCTTTATAGTGGTGCAGAAATCGTAAGCGGGAAAAATCCCCCATAAATGCTTAAAATCCCCCTCCGTTGGATTCACATCTTGCCGTTGAACGTGAGGGACAGGGGAGCCGTCGTCATTTAATGAGCCTGCCCCTGACACTGAAACGTCAGATACGTGCCTTGGGCAGATAGAAAGACACTCTGAAGGCTGAGGAAACCCGTAAAGAACGTGAGGAGGGGATATCAAAATCTCCCTTTTTTCCGAGGTAGCAAAAAGCGAGATTTTGAGGGGCTATTGTGGGGCCTGTTATCTAAAAAGATGTAGGAATCGGGAGAAATGGGCTTGGGGCCCAAAGGCCCAGTCCGATGACATCTGCTTGTCCAAGGATGGTTACAAAGATGTGGTTTGATAGAAACCGTATATACCAAGCACAAAATGTGGCCGAGGATAGAACTCACCTCGGACACCATGGTCCGAGGTAGGTATAACCATCTCTTTATCCAAGATATCCCACAAAGTCTTATTAGAACGAGAAGGAGAGTATAGACTTCAGGAAGAACCGGGTAAGATAGCAAATATCCCATAAAGCTGCTACCTCCACATTATATGCTGTCCAGCTAACTCCCTGACCGCATTAATGTGGAGGTGATACCTGAACAGTAACCAAACAGCTTTATGGCCACTAAGCAAAAGTTCCGGGAGATGTTGGATGGGACAGAAAGTCATTCTCAGGATAGAAATTACACGTGTACGGTGGGAATGTGAAAGAAAGATAGTATATAACATGAAAACAGGTGACATTAAAGGGACTTTTGGATTTCTGGAAGAAAGGGGGAGAAAGGAGAAAGAAAACTGAAGGAGATACCCTCTAAAAATTAGCTGAGGAGAGTTGTTACCCTAAAGCTAGCTTAAAACATCTTTTATTAAACTGTAACTATGACTTTCCCTATGTAATAGAACTAGTTCTTATACCCACGCTCTAAAAATTTATTGTTGGGCTCATTGGGCCAGAAACCCGTCTTTTTTCCGGGTCCAATACATTTGGAGTCCCTACATGTACAAATATCAAGAAAAGCACAAATAATTACAATAAATTTTTTACTTGCAAACCAATAAGTTATTGATAAGTGTTTTTTTTTTTTTTTTTTTGGTTTTGAAAAATATGCATATTGCAACTCATAATTAAATACTTTATTGACCAATAAACCAGGGCACCAATTAACAAGACCATCATTTAATTTGCAGGACAATCTCTTCATCCAAAGTCTAGACGTGTACTTTTTCTTCAATTTGCAAGACAATGTCTCTCTGCGGGGAGAAAGTATACCATGTTTTGATAATACCAACTCAGTATCTGTTTGGTATTTCCTACCCAATAAATGACTGACATCTGTTTTAAAAAACCACATCAGACTACTCCAATAAATGATTAATTTATCTTCCCGATAGTATAGAAGATTGTGATTAATTTATTAGAGTAGTTTGATGTGGTTTTTTGAAACAGATGTCAGTCATTTATTAGGTATGAAATACCAAAACAAATGTTGAGTTGGTATTACCGAAACATGGTATACTTTCTCCTCTGCGGGAAGATGAGCTATTTGCTGGTAGAAGTAGAGTATGCCTTACTTTGGCATTTTGGAGTTCTTTCCTCGCTTTATCTTCTTAATTGATGACTACTTTCACCCATTACATTGTTTTGCTTTTACTTTTCTTCAATCTGTAAGGCGAGGCTCTTTGTTTGCTGGTTTAGAATTATTCTTTACTTGCCAATTGAAGTTTTTATCATGGCCTTACTTAGTTGATTACTTTTCTATGGGACAGCTTAACTTCATTTGCTTTTATTTTCTCTTCAACTTGCAAGGCATCTCTCTTTTGTGCGAATGGGAGATGTCTGCTGCTATTCTTAATATACTTGGCAGTTACGGTTTATAATTTTACGGGGTTTTTTTTTTTTTTTTTTTTTTTTTTTTTTTTTTTGAGATAAATGCATGGGGCTTTTAATATTGTAGTTTGTGTTTCCTTTGTCCTGTGGCTTTTAATATTGTTTTTGTTAGGCTGCATGGGACTTTTCTTTTTTGGTTAACAGGCATTATATTAAACAACAAAAGAAACTACAAACTGGCCATAGAGGCCAAAGTATTAGATATCCGCCTATAACAGTACAGTCCATTGCTATCAATTATAAGTAACTTATCTAATTCATTTGAGGGGGAAACATAAAAAATAACAAAATCCTCCCTCATGTAGCACCCTTTCTTGGCCAAAAAATCAGCACAGCTGTTCGCCTCTCTAAACACATGAGCTACCCAAACTTGTGTGAGACTTGCTATGAGTGATCTGCAATCAAGAAGCAATGGAGAAAATTTTTTGTTAGAGCTGTCAGCATTATTCAGTATCTCCACAATTATCTTGGCATCAAGTTCCACTTCCAAATTTCTAATTCCCAGTTGAATGGCAAGAGATAACCCATCTCTCAATGCCCACAATTCAGCCATAACATTTGTAGTATACCCAATTGACCTCGAGTACCCCCTGAGCCATACCACTTCACTGTTCCTAATTAACCCTCCACCGCCTGCCTTTTAATATTGTATTTGTGTGTCCTTTGTCCTGTGGCTAATAATATTGCATTTGTGTCCTTTGTCCTGGGGCTAGGCCTGTACTAGTGAGGTTAGGCCTGAATGGCTGCATGACCCCCTTTTTTATACTATTGTATTTTTGTTTATTTTAATATACCGATTCTACCTTTTTCAGTAAAAAAAAAAAAAAAAACTAAAATGGTAATTTCTATGTTTACTTTTGAGTTCGAGTTCTCAAATATATGAGAATTTGAAAATTCTTCCGAGGATACTATTCATTTTTACATGTAAGTATTGAAGATTACACAATTTTTTGTCTTAGTAAATGTATGAGAGATAATTTAAACCTAAGTTCTTCTCATTGAGAGAGTCAGGCAATGTCATTAATTTATACAAGTTACTTGCCATGTTAATATACTATTAATAGTAGATCTTTCTTGTATCTCAAAAAATGCATTAAAAATTGAAAAAATATATATTTTCTTAAACTCATTTTACACCCGCTATTTTATGCACATTCACAATTGATGTGATGTACAGATTAAAAAAAAAAAAAAGAAGAAGAAGAAGAAGAAAATGTCCACATTTAAACATGAAAGTGAATGTGAAAAAATGGATGTGAAAGTAAATTATTATAAAAAAAAACTAACATGCAACAAACAATTTTTTTGTTTCTCAAAACAAGGAAAACTTTTTGGTCAAATTGTACTGTCCAAAGATGGAGTATCGAAAATTTGAAATTCAATCGTGATCGAGGATACGCATCAGGGTTCTACGGAGGAACTTGCAATGTTTGTTTGTTCTTTAGTTGCACACAGATGCTTTTTGATGGCATATAATGGTTGTACATTTCTTTAGTTTGTTAGGGCTAATAGTGAGATCTACAAGTGACCAATGCTATTTTGAAGCTAGAAGTTGAGATTGCCTTGAAAATTACAAACTCAATTTTTCTCTTATTGAAGAGTGGGGTGGGTAGTGGGTTGAAGGGTACAAATACTGAGATAGTGAGATGTAATGAATGGTTTTTTGTATTTGATCCTTAACTTTTATATTGTATGTCAATTTGATCCATTAACTTTTAAATATATCAAATTTTCATGCCACATGTACTGCCACGTCAGTATAAACTTCAAAAAAAAAAAAAAAAAAAATCTAAAAGTTATGATTTGTCTTCGATTGATTTCTCTTATCACCAATGAAATCGAAGAAATTGTTGATGAACTGGAGGTGTTGACAGAGATATTTTGGCATCGAACATTTTGCTTTCGCCAATAACTCACATTGAGTGAGGAGCCTTGTTAATTTCCGTTGTCTTTCTCTTATCAGTTGCCATATCTTAACAATTGTGAACCATTACCAGATAAATGTACGGCTTTGCAAAAGCCACTTTTCGACTCATTCGAACGTTAAAGGCTACCTTTTTTTTTTTAACTAAATGACCAGCACCCACTCAACATTATTCTACATACCTAAAGATATAGCAGTTAATTAATATAAGAAATATATATCAATAATGAAGGCAACATGGGCTCCAAGAAACCTCATCGTCTTTACCTCCCTAAAAATTCAGAAAATCATATGTTTCCTCCCAATGGTATGGGTGATTTCAAATTAAATTTTATATTTTGAACAATTTAAATTAAAATACTAAAATTTTAATTTGCCTAATTAGAGTCATAATTAAGTAAATTAACCAAAAATAAATAATAAATAAAGTGCACATGCCAGTAGATGTGTTCGCGATGTAATGCGGTACAGTTTTAGGTCATTTTTAACACCGCAATTTGCGATGCAATTTAGCTAAAATAATAACTACATTGCACTTTATTTTTGCAATTACATGTGCGGTATGATGTGGTTTAGAGTTTAGTCAAAACTATAATCACACCACATCTCATTTTTGCGGTTGCATGTGCGGTGCGTATATAAGATGCGATTTTAACAGTTTGAAGTCAATATGTTTTTCAAATTTAGGGTTTTTTCTACCCAGCTCAAAACTAATTTCTCTCTTTATTTTGGGACAAGTTTTAAACTATTAAGTTAATTTTTCTTTATTTTTGGTTGGCTTTCCTAGTCAACACTTACTAGGGTTATCAAATTACATTTTTTTTTTGGAAAACTAGGGTTATTAAACTATTAATAATATATTTAATATTAAAAATAAATAAATATATTAATATATAGAGAGGGTGCGGTACAGTGCGGTTTATGTAGTTTTCTTATTATAAAACCGCAAACTGTACCATGTAGTGTGGTGCGGTGCGGTATACTGTTACTTGCGATGCGGTGCGGTTATGCTATTTATGCTATTTTGCGGATGGTTTTGGTGTGATTTTTGTGATTTGGTGAACACCCCTACATGCCAGTTTGCCACTTATCAAGGAATTATTAAAAGACCCAACATATGAATATCAATGTGATATTTTATTAAAATAATAATAAATAAAAAACAATAACAACTCACGGAGAATCATCGCATCTTTACTAAAATGCATTTATTTTTTAGGATTTAAAATAATTTTTAAAAAAAACTTATTTTGTAAGGTCCTTGTTGGGCCAACTTATATGTGAATTTTAACTCATGGAGTGTTAAAAAATTAAAAAAATTAAAAAAATTAAAAAAAAAAAAAAAAAAACCCTCAT
Source organism: Quercus ilex subsp. ballota (assembly GCA_032727855.1). Taxonomy (NCBI): domain Eukaryota; kingdom Viridiplantae; phylum Streptophyta; class Magnoliopsida; order Fagales; family Fagaceae; genus Quercus; species Quercus ilex. The sequence goes on from CM064919.1 coordinate 9,272,318, forward strand.
GGAGGGGACAAATTAATTGAAATGATTTACAAAGTTCATGGTTTTAATTAGTTATTTTTAAAAATTTTATCATTTATTTATGCAAGTAAATTCTTGCTTTTTGTCACCGTTCGCCAAGGTGATATTTCAAACCTCCTTAGTTTACTTGCAATTTTTTCCTCCCACAAAAGCAACGTCAGATAATACAAGGCAATCGCTAGAAAATCATTGAAGAAAAATATGTGAAGCAAAGCACTATCTAAGATTTAATGGCAGGATGAGAATTTAGATTAGATACATCAGATTCACACAATGTTACAATAAGCCTTATTTCTCATAGATAACTCGGGGCAAAGAAAGAAAGAGGCACAAAGAAGAACACAACACTGATAACAAGACCAATACAACACTGATAACAGGCGAATAGATTGAATGAGTTTCAAATAATGGTACAACCATTTTATTTCTGACAGGTAAATTAACAAGACCAATATATAGAACAGTGATTCAACTACTTACCCACAATAAGTTCTTATTGAAAGTTCAATATGGGTATGAAACACCCTTGAACGTTTAGACCCCAAATAATAAAATTACCAATTCAAGCTTTATATCAAACAACTAATGTGCGGAACATGATAACAAGCTTATAACAGAATTGATAAACAATCTAAGCCAAATATAAACACATCCACAGCAGTAAATATAAGGCAAAGATAAAAGGAAAGAAGATGCAAACACACAGATAACACACGATGTGTTATCGAAGAGGAAACCGAAGTCCTCGGCGTAAAACCTCTCCGCCGCCCTCCAAGCGGTAATAAAATCTACTAAAGAATATAGTTGGGATACATGAACAGCAGAAGACCCTCCAAACCTAATCTACCCAAGTACCTAAGCCCTCCAAGTTTCTTGCTCCAATGAGGTTACGCCGAACCTATTTCTTCTTTAGCTTCCCGGATTCCGCTACTTGACCATAGCATCAACCAATGTATATTGGTTCCTTCCCAAACTGCTTCCCTAAGCACCAAATGAACATTCTCACAGACGTGGGTGTGGTGAGATAAGGATTTGGTAAAAGACCTCTCAAGGGTATGACAATGAAGAGGAAGAGAGTAGAGGAATTTGTAGAGTCTCTAAGGTAAAGATTGGGGATGAGGCAATCTTGTTTTTCTCTAGGGTTTCTCTCACAAAATTCTCTCTGGAAGCTCTCTCAATTTAGTGGGTATAAGGGTGTATATATAGTAGGGTGAGAAGGGAATGCAAAACGTCAGTTTTTGCCAAACAGGGTTAACTCACGGCTTGACCTGGCGGCTTGTCCAAGTCTCGAGTTCCAGTCGCGACGTAACGGCCTGGCCAGCCTGGAACTTTTGTCCTGTAGCGTGACAGCTGGCGCGACCCTTCAGCTTCCCAGTGTGCCTCTCACGTGCCAGAGTTTGGCGGCTTGCCAGTCGTGACACACCCGCGAGTCCTAGCCGGGAATTTCTGTTTTTCTTGCACACTCTTGAGCTTTTCTTCACATCTTCTCACACACTACCCTTACAATTTTCCCACCTAAATACAGGGTTATTAAGTGCTAAATTACAAGTAAATTGGTCACGGAATAAAGCCAATTAGATGGTTGATTAAATTCAACCTTACAATCTCCCCCTTTGGCTATTCCGTGACAAAACCCTAAAACAGACTCTAGACTTAATGCGTGAGTTGGGAACAGTTGGAAAACTCACTCACTCCTAACTCTAGAATCTGTAAAGCTCTTGAACATATGAATAAGTAACTCCTAAAACACAATAACATAACAAATCATTGTATGCAGACAACTTAATAAGCATATGGAGCAAAATAAGCATGATCAAGCAAAAATGAACATAAGCACAAAAGCAATAATTCATGGCAAGATCAACAACAGTAGTCACTTAAGCAAAAGTGATTACTATGTTCATTCACACAGGAAATGAACATCCGGACATGCAAAACTGATAAACTCAATTGAAGAGAATCATTTGCAAGTCCAACACTCAACCAATGCATACAAACATATATGCATCTAGGAACAATCCTACAAGGGCACAAGAGTGTTGGACTTAAGATAATGCAAGGCATTAACAAGTACCAAAACACAAAGCATAAAGGCTGCATAAGCAAAGATTTGTAAATACATGGCACAAACCATAAAAGCCTACAAACATGCAAAAGTGCTAGAAACAACCCTCAAAGCTTACAAAAGCAACAATGGGTACAGATCAACAACTTAAAGAGCTGAAGCTGAAAAACATCATACTATATATATGCTGAAATAAACAACTACCACCACAGTATTTTGAGTTAACAAAGTTTTATATACAGAAAAAAAAAAATCTGAAAAGGAATGATGAAGAAATCTCCCCCTCAAAACGAGCACTCCCCCTCAAGAGCTGCCCCCAAAAGTTCTCCCTCTTGTTGACCGGAATGGCCAAACGGTCACAGTTGCAGCTTTGTGAAAATGCCATCAACTTGAGCTGCTAACACATCAATTTGGTCCTGCATGACAACCAGTCTCTCCGATTGCTCTTTCTGGCCATCTCTGAGGGTCTTTTCCATTTTCTTAAAACGTTCGTGAAGGTTATCAAAGAGCATTTGCAACTTGTCAGGCGGAGGAGCAGACTGTGGTTGTGTAGTGCCTGGTTGCTGTGACGCATGGATGGTATGAACAGGTGAAACTTGCTTAGGAGTAGAGGAAGTAGCAGAAAATAGATGTGCACTCTTTGGAGCTTTAGATGAATGACTCCTGCTGGCCTGTAGAGTGAACATAGAGATTGGTCGAGGACGAGTAACACCTTCATGTAGAACGAACTTCATAATAAGACTACAGAATGGAAGGCACCCTCGTGCTACTGTTCTAGTTGCTGTCTTTCTTATGATGTGAAAAATATGGGCACAGATGTCAATGGTGGTGGCTGTGATGAGATCACATAGAAATTGAGCCCTTCCAAGGTTTATATACACCGTGTTGGTCAACGGATAGAGGTTTGAAAACATAATCAGCTTCAATGTTGTCAAATCAGGTGAAAACTTGGTAGTACTAATTGATGTGCCGGTGCTTGAAATGTCATGGTTAGGACCAAGAATTTGGAGAATGTCCTGAATCACTAGAGTACGATCATCATACGGAGTTAGGTCGGCATCCGCAGGTCGTGTGATTTGGAGAAGTTCAGCTATGGTGTCTGGATTAATGATGAACTCCGTTCCTCTTACCAGACAATGTAGTTCAGTATCAAGATCAACTGTGTTGGCGAAACATTCCTTCACTAGTTCAATCATCGGATCAACAAAATTTCCGAATAATGCTGCCCAATCTTTTGCCTCGAAGATCCTAGGGACAAAAGTTGTGTCCAAAGTGTCAAATCTGACCACCCGTTCCACTATAGGAGTTCCCCGGTCAAAAATGCTGGAGTAGGCATCTAAGTGCTGAGGAGTTCTGAACAACTCAATATTGAGTTCAGTAGATGGCTGTGAGGAAGACCGTGTTCTTTTTGCAACAGGCACTGTTTCTTCTTCTGACATCACCTCTTTTCCTTTAGAGGATTGTCGAGACATCTGTAAGAGAGCAAACACACAGCAAAGTACCAAATGCAATACCACAGGGAATCAAACATTAGATTACTTAGTGTCGGTTAAATAGTGACAGGAGTTTTCACAAAATCACAACAACAATATATTAACTACACTAAGAACAACACGGAACTCCAGACAAAATGAGTACAAGTAACATCTCTGAGTAAAAACTCACAAGATTACTCATGACAAAATGCCAAGAGCATGATATGAAGGATGCAACACAATCTTGACCACATCATATATCACAGTCTCTCAATAAACAAACACGTGAAAACACATAAGAACCACAGCATAGTCAAGATAAAACCATCAAAACACATCCACACCAAACCCATTAACATATGTTCAAACCCATTAAAAACCCATCAAAACAGGGACACTTTTTACACCAAAAAGACACTTGAACCAAGTACAATGAAGGGAGATAGGAAGAACCCATACCTTTTTCTTGCTGTTTGATGAGGACATGATGTAAAAATGGATTCGTTTACAGTGAGACACGGAGTGTTTGAAAGAGAAATGGGGAAGACAATGAATAGTCACAAAACTTTGAGGGAAGAACTGAAAAGCAATTTTAAAACTGTCTTCAAAACGCAAAACACGCGTTTTTCGCGACTTAACCAAGTCGCCAGTAAGTCGCTAGGACAAGTCGCGTAACACTGTGAAGGTAAGATTCTAGAAAAATCTTCCAAGTGTTTTTCGCGATTGGAAGGTCTACCCGCGAAGGAGTCGCGAGCTTAGCCGCGAAAATGTCTGAGTAACCCTCGCGATTGGACTTTCCACCCGCGAACAAGCCGCCAAAATGAGCCGCGAATAGTGCAAACCTTAAATTTTGAAAAAATTTTCTAAGTCTTTTTCGCGACAAGAGTACTGACTCGCCAGTAAGCCGTGAAAAATCTCTGAGTGAGCTCGTGACTGGGACATGCGACTGGGCCAACCCGCGACTTAGTCGCCAAAACAGGGCAACACTGTTTTTAAATTTTTTTTTTTTTTTTTTAACATTTTGCAAAAACAAAGTACTTTCCAAAAACAAAACAAAACACTCAAAATTTTTTTTGTGTTTGATCAACAAAGATTGAGCATGTGAAAACACATTTAATCAAGTACAATCACACAAATGAATATGGCATTCATTGAACATAGACTTGTGTGTTGTGTGTGGATATCGAAAATGAGATAGTCCTTAGTCCAATGTGAAGCTTCAATGATCAATTCAATCAAGGCATACACAACTAGCACTAGATAATGTGACCTATCTAAATTATAGAAACATGCATATATGACCTCCCACAAGTACTTGATAACAATTCTTTGAAGCTTTTCATTTGGCTCCATATTCAACATATCATTTGCAACTTTTGAGCAAAGAAAATCTCATTGTGAGATAGATGCCTGAAATTTTTGATATTTCAATTGATGCATGAGTTAGCCTTTGGCTTTTTGAGCATCACACATTTTATTTTGGTCGCTTTCCCTTTTTTCTAGTCAAATACCAGTATGTGCGACAGGCTTTTGCAGCTCTATTTCTCTTTTCATTTGGAGATTTACATTTAGAGAGCTCTTTTAAAGCATAAAAATAAAAAGTGGGAAGATATATAGGCATGAGTCTATGCATGTCTCAAGATCAACAAAACCATTCACTAATCATTCATGACAAGGTTGAAGATCTATTTACAACAATCACATAGATTTCAGAATTTCTTCCATAATGATATGAATGCATGAGAGACAAGCTAAGCTCGTTAAATGCACAAAGCCATAAGTACAAAGGTACAAGGCAAAACATGCTTGGAGACAAAAACTCAACAAAGTGAACAAAATTTTTGGATTTCAACTTTTTATGTGTTTTTGGATTTTTGACACAAAAACAGTAGAAGAAAGATCAAAAACAAAAAAATAGAAGCATTTTAAACACAAACAAACCACAAATTAAACAAATGCTCAAAAACATAAAGCAAATAACCAATCTTATCCACAAAGCATAGGAAGAATTGATGCATGGACATGTTATAATGCTTATGCATGAGAACCCTTTGTCACCCACACGTAACGTGCGTTTGGGGTGATATCCTTGACGGATCGGGTACGAGAGTTAGAACTTTCAAACCTCCTGTTGAAGCTCTCCAAGCAAGTGGTGAAGGCGCCAATCATTTTTATCACGTTCGTCATTCCGGGATCACAATTTTGGCTCCTTGATTGCTCACCACCCCAAGACCTCAAGTCATTTCTTCTTCCTCGTGACCGAGGTACACTCGCATTGTTGTCTGCTCTTAGCTTTTGACAGTTGGGTCTAGTGTGTCCTTGTAGTCCACAATAGTGACAAATATAGTTTATTCTAGGACCCTGTTGCTGTCTTGGAAGAGATCTTCCTCTAGCTCCAAATCTGACTTCCGATTGATTTCGGGACTTGTTAAACACCCGTTGATTAGCCACATTCTTTTTCTTCTCGGCCTCAACTATCTTTGAAGTAGGCTTATCAACAGCCGTCTCTTTGGTTTTCACAAACTTTACTTCTTTGGTGACTTTGGCTGATGAGCTGCTCCCTCCGGTATATCCCAACCCGGACTTGTCTGAGGCATGTTTTTGGGATGAAATAACATCATCTAGCTTCCTGGAGGAGATCCTATCTACCTTGGCATGAGCTTGTACTACCTCTTGCTCAAGGAATCTCACTTTAGTGTAAGCTTCTGATAGCTCACCATTAAGTGTTTCAATTTCACATTTAGCGTCCTTATATCGTGCCAGGAGACTTTTGTAATCTTCCTCAGCTCTCTTCATCTTCTTGATGGTTGCATTAGCCACCTTAGCATATTCACCAGTCTTCTCAAGGAGTGAGTTGTAAGTCTCTTGCAATCCCACTGTTTCTCCAACTTCCTCATCTTCAGACTCCTCGACTATTCCCATAGACTCCAAATCAGAATGTTCCCCAAGCTCTTTCACAAGTGTACCCAAATCATCCGAGGTCTCCACATGTGCAACGGTCATGAAAGCGGAGTAATTTCCTTCTCCGTCACAGCTATCTTTAGAGTCAGAATTTGATAAATCAGCATCACTCAAAGTTGTGGAATAGACCTTTCCTTTTGTCTTCAAATAATTGGGACATTCCTTTTTGAAGTGTCCATGTCTATTACACTTGAAACACACAATGTCTGAGGAAGATTGAGACTCCTTCCCTTCTTTCCTCGTAAACTCTTTCCTATCACCTCTTGAAGATGAAAATTTCCTATCGTTGAATGGTTTCCCACTGTTCTTCATCTTCAGGAATTTTCGGAAGTTTTTCGCCAGATATGCTACTTCCTTCTCCACTCCATCTTCTTCCGAAAGGTCATGAAATGCTACTCTCTCATCAATTGTTTTAAGAGCAAGTGATTTGCTTTTCTTCTGAGAAGGCAGGGACAATTCATATGTCTGCAGAGAACTAACCAGCTCTTGAACCTTGATGTCGTCAAGATCTTTGCTCTCTTCAATGGCTGTAACTTTAGGCCGAAAACTTTCTGGTAGTGACTGGAGGATCTTCCTTACAATCTTCGAGTCCTCCGTCTTTTCCCCCAAGTTAAATTTACCAACAACCACTTCGTTCAATTTGCTGTAAAATGAATCAAACGACTCTTCCTCACTCATTTTTAACTCCTCAAAGCGAGTGGTCAACATTTGAAGTTTTGTGTCCTTCACTTTCTTAGTTTCCTCATAGGTTGTCTCCAGAATTTCCCATGCTTCCTTAGCAATGGAGATGTGAGAAATCCGGTGGAATTCTTCTGGAGAGACACCGCAGAAAATAGCATTCAATGCCTTGCTATTTGCATTTGCCGCTGCAAGAGCAGCCTTATCCCAATTGGCCTTAGGAGCCTCCGGTTTAGTCCAACCTATCTCAACTGCATCCCACACAGTCTCATCCATAGAACACAAAAACGCCCTCATTCGGACTTTCCAAAATGCATAATTATTACCATCAAAAAATGGTGGAACAGTGAGAGATTGAGACCTATCCATCTAAACAAGGGGTCAAGGATTACACTCAGGTATTAAAACCACAACAAGTGTACCCGCTCTGATACCAAATGAAAGTTCAATATGTGTATGAAACACCCTTGAACATTTAGACCCCAAATAATAAAATCACCAATTCAAGTTTTATATCAAACAACTAATGTGTGGAACATGATAACAAGCTTATAACAGAATTGATAAACAATCTAAGTCAAATATAAACACATCTACAGCAGTAAATATAAGGCAAAGATAAAAGGAAAGAAGATGCAAACACACGAACAACACACGATGTGTTATCGAAGAGGAAACCGAAGTCCTCGGCGTAAAACCTCTCCGCCGCCCTCCAAGCGGTGATAAAATTCACTAAAGAATATAGTTGGGATATATAAACAGCAGAAGACCCTCCAAGCCTAATCTACCCAAGTACCTAAGCCCTCCAAACTTCTTGCTCCAACGAGGTTACGCCGAACCTATTTCTTCTTTAGCTTCCCGGATTCCGCTACTTAACCATAGCATCAACCAATGTATATTGGTTCCTTCCCAAACTGCTTCCCTAAGCACCAAATGAACCTTCTCACAGACGTGGGTGTGGTGAGATAAGGATTTGGTAAAAGACCTCCTAAGGGTATGACAATGGAGAGGAAGAGAGTAGAAGAATTTGTAGAGTCTCTAAGGTAAAGATTGGGGATGAGGCAATCTTGTTTTTCTCTAGGGTTTCTCTCACAAAATTCTCTCTGGAAGCTCTCTCAATTTAGTGGGTATAAGGGTGTATATATAGTAGGGTGAGAAGGGAATGCAAAACGTCAGTTTTTGCTAAACAGGGTTAACTCGCGGCTTGTCCAAGTTGCGAGTTCCAGTTGCGACGTAACGGCCTGGCTAGCCTGGAACTTTTGTCCTGTAGCGTGACAGCTGGCGCGACCCTTCAGCTTCCCAGTGTGCCTCTCACATGCCAGAGTTTGGCGGCTTGCCAGTCGCGACACACCCGAGAGTCCTAGCCGCGAATCTCTGTTTTTCTTGCACACTCTTGAGCTTTTCTTCACATCTTCTTACATAGTACCCATACAATTTTTCCACCTAAATACAGGGTTACTAAGTGCTAAATTACAAGCAAATTGGTCACGGAATAAAGCCAATTAGATGGTTGATTAAATTCAACCTTACACTTATTGTAGTTCGTGATGTTTTGTAATGTCCTTTTTCTTTTAATCTAGCAGACCTTCGAGTCTGGTTTCTCAAAAAAAAAAAAGAAACTACTTACCCACAATAAGTTTTGCCCTAGCATGGCCCTCATTGATTTTGAACTACTCCCCGAGGCCAAAATGAGCCATGAGTAACCAAACAAAAGAAATAAGCTGTCCACCTTTACTTAATTGTTTTGCATGAGCATCTGGTCTGCAATGATTAGCAGCATACGACAACATTTCCACCCATACATTGATGATTAAGTTCCATCTCTCGTTTTCCTCCAGTTTATCAAGCTCTTTGGCCAGCGTACATGCATCAAACAGTACAGAATTGCTTCCATCTCCCTTTACATAAATAGGTTTAACTTCTGTATCCACGCCAAGGATGGCATGACAGGCCTTTCTCTGATCTTGTTTTATACCCCATCTGCCAAAAAAATTTACAGTTTCATCACAGGTATCCCAATATCTTAATTTCCACATTCCAGCCACTGCGGACATCAGTTTAGGCTCCTTCACTAAAAGATACATCATGTAATCTGAGAGGAACTTGCTCAAACCACGGTTATCATCAGAAATGCCTTCTACATTGGCTGCATCTTCGTTTTGGGTATTCTGAAAGCAGAGTTCGGTAGCAACGTGCCACAACAGAAGGCTCTCATCATAGAAAAGATTATCGATATATTTCCTTTTTATGATATCATAGTCGCTTTCCAAACAGTTTTCTTGTATTGCATAAGCACCTCTATCAAGATTGCATCTCACACCAGGAAGAAAGAAAAGGAATTCAACAGAAGAAGATTAAACTGAAGAAGACTAAACCAAAGGAATGAACAAAACGACATCAGTATAAGTGTATTTGTATAATTAGTGTGTTAAGCTACATGTAGTTTTCATCAAGTCTTTATATCTATTAAGCTCACACGTGGAGTAACTAACAATCTCACGTGCCATAACTAACTCCGGGTGTTAAGGAGATATTTTGGTTTTCTGTTATTCTCTGTTTTAGTATTTAACCACAGAGCTTGTATTGATCAATCATTAATGTGAAATCATTCTTTTCTTCAACTTGAATTCTCTCTAGTATTTTCTGTTTCTTCCTAGAGATTCTTGTGATTCTTTATATGGTATCAGAGCTTGAGCCTTTATCAATGGCGTCAAACACTGAAACTGCCTCAGCAAACTCTTCACATCGCGAGCTCTCTCCAATGGAGGATCCTCGCAGTCCTTTCTTCATGCACCATGGAGAATCACCTGGTGCGATTCTCGTTGCTCAACACTTGACCGAGGAAAACTATCCAACTTGGTCTAGAGCAATGATAATGGCTTTAGATGCCAAAAGTAAACTTGGCTTCGTTGATGGCTCCATCATTGCTTCCATGGCAGTCACACCACTCGAGAAAAAGGCATGGTCAAAATGCAACTCGATGATCTCATCCTGGATCTTGAATTCTGTATCACCTCACATCAAAGCTAGTGTCATCTACAGAGACACAGCTTTTGCAGTGTGGAATGCACTCAAGATTCGTTTCTTGCAAGCCAATGGCCCTAGAATTTCTCAACTCCAAAAACAAATCTCCACTATAATGCAGGGAGATTCCACAGTAACAACCTTTTTCACTGAGATTCAAGCTGCTTGGGATCAATTGCTGAACCTCAGGCCTTTACCAAGTTGTTCATGTGGCAACTGTGTTTGTGGAGTAAATGATAAGATTGCACATCTTTATCATCAAGATTCAATCATGCAGTTTCTCAACGGATTGAATGACTGCTTCTCACAAGTCAAGACTCAAATCCTTATGATGGAACCTGTTCCATCAATAGATAAGGCTTTCTCATTAGTAATCCAAGAAGAAAGACAAAGGTTTTCATCCTTCAATGGTGGTCCTTCTGTTGAATCAGCTGCACTTGCTGTTAAGAACCAAGTTTTCAATCAAGGTTCTCCAAACAACAGAAATGGTGGTAATTTCAAAGGGAATGTTGGTAAAGGGAGACCTGTTTGCAGCCACTGTGGGAAGCTTGGTCACATTGTAGATAAGTGTTATAAGCTTGTTGGATTCCCTCCAGGATACAAGCAAAAAGGAAGGATTGCCCAGGCCAATCAGGTTATGACTAATGATAATCAATGTCAACCTGACCTCGTGCACCAGAGTAACTCTTTTCATTTTACCTCAGAGCAGTATCAGCAGTTACTTTCCCTACTAAGTACTCATACTTCCACTTCTGGTACTCCAAGTGATACTGCAGCCACAGCTAATTCTGCCATTTCAGGTAATCTTTATGCCTCTTTTCAAGATTCTGTATGTCTGAATATGCAACATTCCATTTTTGCCAAAAATCCAGCCAATAAAACAATTTTTGGTAAGGAAACTTGGGTCCTGGACACTGGTGCAACAGATCACATTGTTCATTCTGTTACACTCTTCACCAAAATCACAAGTTCTATTTCCTCTTTTGTTCAATTACCTAATGGTGAAAAAGTTGTTGTCACACACATTGGCACCATTCAAGTCACACCTAGTCTTGTTCTTGAAAATGTGTTGTGTGTTCCTAGTTTCACTTTCAATCTGATCTCAGTGAGTCAATTGACAAAAAGCTTGGCATGTTGTGTTGTTTTTCTGTCCAATTTATGTTTTATACAGGCCCTTTCTTGTTGGAAAACGATTGGAGTGGGTAACCTTCATAACAACCTCTACCTGCTATCTACAACACATTGCAAATCTGATTCTGCAGCTTCTTCCATTCTGGATTCTGTTTTTAGTACCTTTGTAAATAATGTTTCTGAAGTTCCTGTCATTACTAAGCCTTTCCTTTGGCATCTTAGACTAGGACATGCTTCAGATGCAAAGTTACAGATTCTGCATGATTGTATCCCTGATGTAAAGAGTGTTCATAGCAATAAAACTTGTACTCTTTGTCCCATTGCAAAACAAAAACGTTTGCCTTTTCCATTCTTCAATCACATAACTGAATCTGCCTTTGATCTTATCCACTGTGATGTATGGGGTCCTTTTGCCAAGTCCACTCATGATGGTTATAGATACTTCCTTACCATAGTAGATGATGCCACTAGGTCCACATGGTTGTATCTTATGAAACATAAGTATGAAACCAGACCATTGCTGATTTCTTTCTTCAATATGATATCCACACAGTTTAACATTAAAATCAAGGCTATTAGGACTGATAATGCTCAAGAGTTTTTTCTCAAAGATTTTTATGCAGCCCATGGAATTTTACATCAGCACTCATGCATAGCCACTCCACAACAGAATTCAGTTGTGGAGAGGAAACATCAACACATATTGGGCATTGCAAGAGCTTTAAAATTTCAGTCCAATATGCCTCTTACCTTTTGGGGTGATTGTGTCTTAACTGCTGTGTATATCATTAATAGATTACCTTCTTCCATTCTAGGCAACAAATCCCCTTTTGAGAAACTTTACAACAAAATCCCTTCCTATGATCATCTAAAGGTCTTTGGATGCTTATGCTTTGCTTCTACATTGTCACATAATAGGTCAAAATTTGCTCCTAGATCCCTGCCTTGTGTTTTCCTGGGTTATCCTTATGGAGTTAAAGGTTACAAAGTGTTAGATTTAGCCACTAAGAAAATCTCTATATCTAGGGATGTCATTTTCCATGAGACTGTATTCCCTTTTATTTCCTCAACCTATTCAGCCTCACCTCACTCTACACTCACATTACCTCATATCTTCCCTTCCCTTGATCATTATACTGACCTCTTACCTACTACTTCTTATCCTGCCCCTATCCAAGACCCAATTCTTGATTCACCACTTGTTGCCTCAGATTCTCCACATACTTCCTCACCCTCTATTGATATCATTCCTACTTCTCCCATTCATAATTCTGCTATTCCTGCAGAAACTTTACCTGCCAGTATTCCCAATTCCATTCCTGATCCCATAATCCCTTGTGATGCTACTTCTGCAGAATTTTTATCTGCTCCTATTTCCAATACTCTTCCTCCTCCTAATTCTGTCCTCATTCCTCCATTAAGAAGATCTGCCAGACTCAGTAAAGCTCCTGCTTATTTGCAAGATTATAGGTGCAGTAATGTTGTTCTTGATCAGCTTGCTACCTCCAATCCTTCCATCAAGTCAGGCTGCCTTCCTTCCATATCAGGTACTCCATATCCCATATCTGATTACCTCACCTTTTCTGGTTTATCTACTTCTTATTCCCATTTTTGTTCCCAAATCACTGCACTTTCTGAGCCCAAATCTTATTTTGAGGCTATTAAAGATCCTAAGTGGCAGGATGCCATGGCTGCAGAGATTGCAGCTTTGGAATCCAATCAGACATGGACTCTCACTACCCTACCTCCTCATAAAAAGGCCATTGGGTGCAAATGGGTTTATAAGATCAAGTATAAGGCTGATGGGGCTGTGGAGAGGTACAAGGCAAGGCTTGTAGCCAAGGGCTTCACTCAACAGGAAGGTTTGGATTTCACTGATACATTCTCTCCTGTGGCAAAGATGACTTCAGTGAAGACTTTGCTCGCTATTGCTGCTGTGAAAGGCTGGCACCTTGTTCAACTTGATGTAAATAATGCATTCCTCCATGGTGATCTCCATGAGGATGTTTACATGCATCTTCCTCAAGGTTTTCACAGCAAGGGGGAGCAATTGGTATGTAAGCTCAATAAATCTTTGTATGGTTTAAAGCAGGCTTCAAGACAATGGTACTCTAAGTTTTCCTCTACCATTTTGAAGTGTGGTTTCAAACAATCTAAGTCAGATTACTCTCTTTTTACAAAGAAATGTAATCAGTCCTTTATAGCTCTATTGGTGTATGTTGATGACATACTGATTGCCAGCAATGATGCTAATGCAGTTGATGAACTTAAAGTGTTTTTGAATCAAGAATTTAAGCTAAAGGATCTTGGGAACCTGAGATTTTTCCTTGGTCTTGAAGTGGCCAGATCAGAGTTAGGCATTTCCTTATGTCAAAGGAAATATTGTTTGGAGATACTTAAAGATGCTGGGATGACAGGTTGCAAGCCTAGCAGAGTTCCCATGGAGCAGAATTTGAAACTGAGCAAGTTTTGTGGAGAGTTACTTCCTGATCCTAGTGTTTACAGGAGGTTAATAGGAAGATTGTTGTACCTTACCATAACCAGACCAGATATTGCTTATTCAGTCCAGAAACTGAGCCAGTTCATGTCCAAGCCACGAAAACCTCATCTGGATGCAGCTTATAAAGTGTTGCAATACCTTAAAGGGAGTCCTGGTCAGGGAATTCTTTTGTCATCAAAATCAGACCTGCAATTAAAGGCTTATACAGATGCAGATTGGGCATCTTGTATTGACACCAGAAGATCTACCACTGGTTTTTGCATTTTCCTGGGAAATTCTTTAATCTCATGGAAGACCAAGAAGCAATCTATAGTCTCTAGATCATCTGCTGAGGCAGAATATAGAGCAATGGCAGTGACTTCATGCGAGATAACTTGGCTTCTAGCTTTGTTAAAGGATTTGGAAGTTCTACATCTCAGACCTGCCATGCTTTTCTGTGATAATCAGGCAGCCATATACATTGGGGAGAATCCTGTATTTCACGAGAGAACCAAGCATATTGAAATAGACTGTCATTTGGTCCGAGATAAAGTCCAAGATAAGGTGCTCAGATTGTTCTTCACTCCCACTCATTCCCAGCTTGCTGATCTACTCACCAAGGCTCTTAGTGGTCAACAGTTGAGAGTATTACTTTCCAAGATGAACATTGTGAATATTCACAATCCAGGTTTTCATCTTGAGGGGGAGTATCAAGATTGCATCTCACACCAGGAAGAAAGAAAAGGAATTCAACAGAAGAAGATTAAACTGAAGAAGACTAAACCAAAGGAATGAACAAAACGACATCAGTATAAGTGTATTTGTATAATTAGTGTGTTAAGCTACATGTAGTTTTCATCAAGTCTTTATATCTATTAAGCTCACACGTGGAGTAACTAACAATCTCACGTGCCATAACTAACTCCGGGTGTTAAGGAGATATTTTGGTTTTCTGTTATTCTCTGTTTTAGTATTTAACCACAGAGCTTGTATTGATCAATCATTAATGTGAAATCATTCTTTTCTTCAACTTGAATTCTCTCTAGTATTTTCTGTTTCTTCCTAGAGATTCTTGTGATTCTTTATAACCTCTAGCTGAGATTATCTTCTTGGTAGTTTCTGCATCATCTGCGGCGTCTTTGGATTTCTCTAGCAAATCATCAAAGATAAAAACCCATAGCCTTTCAGGGATTTTCTTTGTTGCAATTTTTTCTGCACCGAAGAAATCATTTACAAGGTCCGAAAGACCGTATTTATAAATGATTTTTTTCACCCAACGCCTAAAACTCCCTTTGTCTTCATATGGACGTTGCTTGAGGCAATAAGCTATCAGATTAAAACATGACACGGATTCAGACCACTTGCGAAGCAGACATGGCGTACCCAATACTTCTACGGTCGGGGGAGGGGATACAACCTCCGTAACCATCTTAGGGACTTTATGCCACCTTAACTTCTTTAACTTTAGATATTCTTCGGCAATCTTCATGATGCACTTTCCCATTGGCCAATTGGAATTGATAGCGGCAACATTCCAATCAGAGAAAATGAGCATGATGAGAGCAATTAGATCCAGGCACATGGCACCAAATAGCAATGTGTAGGTGACCATGATATCAATCTTCTCGAGATCTTTGAGATATTTCTTCTCAATGATATAGAATAATACAAAGGCCGCCACCATGAACGTAATAGAGAGAAACCGGAATAAGTATCCCAGTCGACTGTGCATCACAACCATCTTGGTATAGAAAGCTTCATAGATGAAGTTGAGTTCTACATCTATTATTTTAAGCGCATCTTCTGCATCTCTCATCTGGAAAAAATTTCGGCTTTCCTTGCGCTCACGGAAGCTGAAGGTAAGGTCAACGATGAGTCCCTTGAATATTTGGAAGAAGTGATAAGCATATGTCACCACTTCAACTTCGGATAATTTTCCTTCTTTCACATTAGCTGCAAGCTTTGATTCTTTACCTGGCTCTCGTGTCATTTCTATATGTGTTGGTAGTCCAGCTTCTTTCTTTGAAGAAAATACCTCCATGAGCTTTGCATAGTCGGGCCCCGGATAAGGTGGTCTAAGCATGGAATCTCGGAACCTACCCAAGCTTGCAAGAAACAAGGCAAATGTTCGCTCAAGATACTTGATGATTCCTGCCCCAAACACGAACAATGTTGGGATCAATAGCTTGTTTTCAGGAAGTGTGAGCAAGAAGACGTATACAGTCACCGCAAGTTGGACTATGAAGCTGATTAAGTGCCTAAGCCAGAGCTCATTATCCTCAAGGGCAAATGCAGTTATAGTGTCTGGTCGACCCAGGTGTACCAAAAGGAAGGGAGCCCAAAATGCAGTAAGGTCGTCAGTATTGGTGGGCAACGTGTCTTCCTTACCTACGCAAAAACAAGTATGGCTTTTGTTTTTACCGTTGGAACTCCAAGTGTCCAAAAGCAAGAAAATCTTCCTTGTCACGGGGACCAGAGTCATTGCTTTGACCGCTGAAGATGTGTCCAATAGCAAAGGTTGCGGCCCAATCAGCCAGCACGTAAGATGTCCAGATGAACAAGATCACCAATTTTTGAGACGTGCGTTTTCTGAAGGGAGCAAGCAGTATCAAAATGGTCTGGAGTGAGAGGCTTACCAGAATCACCACCCTGATATTCCATGCGTTCCATAGCTTCTTCAAAACGGCTAGCAATATATTAAACATAGCCTTTATTTATTTATTTATTTATTTTAATATATTATAGATCTCTCTCTCTCTCTCTCTCTCGTTGGCTAAAGAAAACACAGTTATTTTACAACTGCTAATGGTGGAAAGCAGAATGCAAAAGCTTGGCAACATGGGTTATATGTACTACTCGCATAACCACGTGATGCACGTTAATGATTATATAATTTGGTGTAATACAACAAGGTTAACCCATAATTATTGCATAATTCTTATAAAAAAAAAACATAATTAATGCAGAAATAAATCTAAAGATACACTCAAATTTTTTATTACTGTATTTTATTGAAGTTAATACTTAATATACTTACCACTGAGCACCCTTGATTAGGTGGTCACTCTATAAGTATAAGTGTTTGTAGTGTATGAAGGGCAATGGTCAAGATTCAAGTCTTTAGGAAGAAATTTCACACACATATACACTTAAATTAGGCTGAAGTAGAATTTTTATCTTGTATAAAAAAAAAAAAAAAAAAAAAAAACTTAATATACTTGATTTTAAATAATGCAAAAATGGTTGAAGTTTCTGGGAGGAAGCTTCACACACATATACACTTAGATTATGTTATAATAGAATTTTTATCTTGTATAAAAAAAATACTTAATATACTTGTTTCTCAAAAACAAAATTAATATACTTGATTTTAAATCATGCAAAAATGGTTGAATATGAGTGGTGGAGACTTTCATCCCACCACTTTTTACATGGATCCATCACTATTTTTTGTTCATCACTACTCACAATCCACTTCAACATCTTGTGAAATTGAGTGTGTTTATAGTATTATAACTTGTTATTCAATTTCCCATAAAAAAAAAAAAAAAAAAACTTGTTATTCAATTTTTACTAAATATAAAATATTAGAATTAGCACGTCCTAAAAAAAAGTAGACCAACTTAACCAAAAAGTTATTTTACCTCGAAACAATTTTCTCTTTCGTATTATCCTCCCCCACCCCCCACTCTTTCTAGATTGCAAATAAATATCATCAATTTATATTAATTTTTTTTAGAGAGTTTCAATCTATGGCGTCTGCTCCTGATAATAACTCTTTATCGTTAGACCAAGACACCAATCAATTTTTGGTGTAGACAACTGGGAGAATAATATTGCTGAGAATGTTCATAGTGTAATTAAATACTAAAACTTGAAGCTTATTCCGAAGTGCATACAAAATCTCAAGAAATACTGGGAGAATAATATATGAACCAACACACCCAGTATTCAACCTTTTTTTTTTTTTTTTTTTTTTTCAGCCGCATATGTTGACAAGTCAATTGTGAACAGTATTTTTGTGCACTGTTCATAGGTCTCACAAATTACACTTTTCAGCCACTTTTTCATTAAAAATAGGTCGCACAGTACTATTCACATATTTAAAAATTATTTCGCTACAGTGTTTTCAGTTTTCAGTTTTCAGTTTTTACTTTTAACAAAATAAGTTCTATCCAAACGAACCCTTAATACTCCATTTTAACTTCAAGAGGAGTGGTGAGTCTGATCTGCAACGGGCAAGTGCAAGGGCAATGTCTCCCTTTCCTACTATGAATGCTAATCTATTTTCTCGGACCCACGTGGATTTGGCATGTTGTCCCTTTAGAGATCATGATCTGTCTAATGACATAAAAATGTTTCCCATTGCTTTCTTGAAGACCAAATTCCAAGTTTTGGCTAACAGGGCGATCTATGAAAATTTTGGGGATCTCACGTTCTCGGAGATGGGGTTTGTGAAAACTGAAAAATTAAAAGGTTAAATTATAAACTACATGGTTAAAGTATAAAATACATTGTTAAAGTTTAGGAGTACTTAAATTTTATGCCCCGAAATTTCAGAATTTAGATTTTATCTTCCAAAATTATATTCTGTTTGCATCAACAGTTAATTCATTTAATAAAATGATGTGCTTGTTTAATTATTAAATTTTTTTAGATCACAAAAATTATGTGACATCATTTTATTGGACGAATTAAACAAGTGTGACAAGTTTATGTGGCATTAATAGAAAAAATGAACGAAGAGACTATTGATGCAAATAGAATATAACTTTAGATAATAAATCTAAATTCTAAAATTTCAGGTAAAATTCAAAGACTCTAAAATTTTAAGAGTGTAGTTTGCACTTTAGTAAAATAAATTTTTTTTTCTTGGATTTTAGCTTCAAGGTGGATTTCAAGAAAGGGGATTCTACTCTGCTTAATTTGCTTTGCCAAAAAAAAAAAAAAAAAAAATCAATCAATTGATGGGTTTGTTTTGTTACTCCATATAAATAGACGAGTCGTTGACTTTGTTCTAATTTTCCCTTTTTTATTATATTAAATTAATAAAATATTACTTAAGTAATATTTTAAATTTCAAGAAACTAATAGTGCGTTGTTTTTGGTGACTTAACGAAGCACCCCTAACAGCAATGGACAAAGGACTAATTTGAGCAGGTTAGCAAAGCTACGTAACTAAAATGACTAATTTCAAACTTAAAAGACTAAAATGATTTTTAGAAAAAATTGGCTAGTGTAAATTGCATTTTGGGGGAAAAAAAATAGTGACTTTTAACCCAATGTAGACACAAAAACACACAACCCATAAATTATCTTCTTCTTTTCCATTCATTTTTCTTAATTTTCACTGCCGCCAAATAAATGGTTATCACCGATCTTAAATAGGAGAGTATGACGTATCAAACCCAACTAAACTTAAAGCATTAGAAAGATTCAGCGACTCGAGATTTGGGAGGTTGCTAATCCTGGAAGGTAAATGCCATGATTGCGCGGTATTAGAAAGATTGAGGGTCTTGAGGCCATCCATACTTGGAAAGATTTCATGCATCTTGAATTTCCTTTGGCATAGAAGAACCTGAAAGATCAAGAATTTCGAGATGAGATGGTGATTTTAAGCAGCTAGGGCAATCTAGTTAAGCATTAATGAGAGTTGAGTGAGATTTTCCAGATTTTTCAAAAAGGCAAGCAGTCAATCTTTTATTATTCAATCAACAAACTATTTTTATTCATAATTTTTGTTGAATATTAGCTCTGATACCATGTTAAATGGAGAATATTATCAAACGCAATGTGTTATACCATGTTGTGTATGCTAGAGTGGATGCGGAAGGAGAAAGCATCAAATAGGAACATCAAGAACACGAGGGTTACGTGGTTCAGCCTTGATGGCCTACATCCACTGAGGAATCCCTTAAGGGCTACATCTTTATTGTATAAGAGTGTAGTACAATAACCTTGTGTTACAATGAACCCTAACATGAGTATATATAGGCAACTAAACCCTAGACTACTAGTACAAGCAGGAATGGGTTTGGGCCTATTACATTGGGCTAATATGTCTAATATATATCTCTAACACCCTCCCTCAAACTCAAGGCGGAAGCTCAATGAAGGCTTGAGGTTGGATAAGCATGAGAAGATCACTTGGAGATGCCTTGAATAATGCCTTTGAAGAAACCAAAATGAAGAATGTGCCAATTGACCAATTTCGGAGTTTCAAATGAAGAAACGGAGTCCAAAATTGGAATCTACGCGAAAAACTGAGCAAGATAGGTCATTTCGGAAATTTTAACTTTTGGTCAAAAGTCAATGCAAAAGTCAAAGTCAACGAAAGTCAACGGATTTGGTCAAAGTCAACGGTCAGTGCTCACGGGTTAGATCCGGGTGGTCCGGGTCGGGTCGATCCGGGTCAACGGTTAGCTAGGTGACGTGGTACTGACGAGACGACACTGCTGACGTGGCTAGCGACGTGGCTGATGACGTGGTGATGACTTGGATTAGGGCTGACGTGGCAGCGGCGGGCTGGTGCTGACGTGGCAAGATGACGTCATCAGATGACGTCATTAGATGACGTCAGCAGCAGTGTTCCGGCGCGTGCATGTATTCCACCGACGCGTGAATGACAAGCCAGAATCCCAGCGGCGCATGGAGGTGCGTGCAACAGCAGTTGAAATCCATATTTCTTCTGTAGGCAGATCGGTGGTCGACATGGCCGATAGGGCGGCGCGTGTGACCAATAAATGAGCTACAAAAGAGGAAATCGTGGCGGCGCTTGGGGAGGTTCTGGAGCTACCTGCAGCGCGTGGAGGCGCGTGACAAGGCTTTGGGTGACCGGATTTCTGGGTTTTCGTCATGGGAGGTCGTGGGACACGTCTGTGGAGTTGGTTTCTTCAGGCGAAGGATTGATTTGCGCAATTCTGTAAGGTGAGTCACGGCTTGCTTGGTTGTTGGATTTTGACATAGCACAGAGCCATGGTGGCTGCGAGATGCTGTGGAGTCTGGATCCAGCAGACAAACATGTGTGACTTCAGATGGTGGTATGCGCGTGAGAATCTTCTTTGCTGTGTAAAGATGTTTGTTTGATGCCAAGAACAAAATTTGGCTCTAATACCATGTTGAATATTAGCTTTGATACCATGTTAAATGGAGAATATTATCAAACGCAATGAGTTATACCATGTTGTGTATGCTAGAGTGGATGCGGAAGGAGAAAGCATAGAATAGGAACATCAAGAACACGAGGGTTACGTGGTTAAACCCTAGACTACTAGTACAAGCAGGAATAGGCTTGGGCCTATTACATTGGGCTAATATGTCTAATATATATCTTTAACAATTTTTTACCACAAAAATTTAAAATTTAAATATGTCATTAATGACATAACTATTGATTTTTCATTTTCTTTAATTTTTACAAACATAAAGAATATAAAAAGAGTATACACTTTCAAGATTCACGTGTAAGACAAATATTTATTTATTTCTTAACACGTGTAAGGCAAATATGTATTTGCTGGAGAACTATTCTTTACTCTCTTTATTTGGCTAACTGGTGTGGCATTCTTTACTTGGCATTTGGAGATCATGCCTGCCTTTATCTTCTTAATTGTACTTGATGCTAGTTGTTTTATTTCTTTTTGTATTTGTGTTAAGGCTTATCTCTTTTTGCAAAGGTGAGCAGCTACAGTATATTTATTCTTTACTTAACATTTGAAGTTCCCTAAGGCTTCTTGCATTTAATTTACTTTAACCTCATTAAGGGCTTAAAATCTGAAATTTCTCACTTCAAAGGTGAGGAATCTGCTAGTGAAGTATCCTTGGCATTTGAAATACTTTCCTACTTTCTTAGCTGTCTGGAATTTACTTTTTTTAATTTGCAGGGGTAAGTTGTTTGCATAATATACTTTTTTTTTTTTTTTTTTGGCATAATATACTTTGCTTTTTATATTTTTAAGTTTTAATGGAGTACAGCTTAGGAAAAGGATCGACATTCCTATCTCTTGAATATTTTTCCAATGCGGGTGACCTATAGCCCCAAAACATGAAGGAGAAACAAAAAAACCATTTTCAATTAAATTGATATATTTTATGGCTCAAATTACATGTATCTAGAGTCACATTAAAAAAAAAAAAAAAAAAACAGTTTTTACACTTTTGAATTTAGGAAATAAAATATTAATTGTGAAATGTTTTCCTTCCATTTCAAGTGAAATGCAAAAGATATTGTTCAATATTCCAAAACAATGTGAGAGATATCATAAACCAATATATCAAATTTTAATGCAATAATTTTACATAATAAAAATTTAGAAAAGAAAATGTAAACTCTACCTTTTTTTTTTTAGAGAAAATAAATTCTACTCTTTTTTTTTTTTTTTTTGAGAAACAAACACACATACACAAGGGAGAGGGAAATGAGTTTTAACACAAAAGTACACCACAACTCCACTCAAAAGTCATGGTAACTTTTAAAAGAGGGTGGGGCAAGTTATGCACCTGAAGCAACCTATAATATGGTCTGGTCCATTGTTTCATATCAATAAATTAAATACTCATCTATATATATATATATTAAAAGGTAAAATTGGGAGAAAATCCAATTAGGTTTTAAATTGAATTCCAATTATTGTCTAATATTTCACCACGTGTTCTATTTAAGTTTTAGTCTAAATGAGTTAATGAGATGTAAAGACGAAGGGTCTAATATAAATAAATCATCAAAAACTCAATAAATAAATAAAATAGTAAACTCATGTGTATATCCAAAAGAAATTAAAAAAAAAAAAATAAGAGAGAGAGAGAGAGAGAGAGAGAGAGAGAGAGAGAGAGAGAGAGAGAGTAATTTTTTTTTTTTGAGAAACGAAAAATGGGGGTCTTTATGGTCATATTGCACCCCCGGGCAGGGAGCCAATGGCCTCGGCCGAGGTAGCCCGATCTCGGGGGCCCGACTGTACCACTATGTGGGAGTCACGGGAGTCACCTCATCTCTGAGTATACCTCACCACCAAGTTTACCCACCAACGGAAACCTGTTGGCAGCGGGACTCGAACCTAGGTGGGTTAGACGAAGCGTCCGAACCTTACCAGCTGAGCCAAACCCCCGTTGGCAAGAGAGAGAGTAATTTGAATCTAGGCGTAAATACACTTTTGGTCCCTACATTTTGGGCCATTTCTCGATTTGGTCCCTAAACTGATTTTGCTCCTAGGTCAGTCCTTGAATTCAAAAAATCGTTTTTATTTTGGTCCCTGCCGTCAACCCGGTAACAGAAAATGCATACGTGGCAAATAGAATGCACTGTTTGCTGACGTAGCCAATAAAATAATAATAAAAAACCACATCAGCATGCCATGTCACCGTCCAATTTAAAAAAATTAATTTATCAATTTGAAAAAAATTATAAAAACATAAAAACATAATTAAAAACATAAAAATTCATAATTTCAAATTTGAACGTGAATACACAAGAACTCATGAACATGATCCCAGATCACAAGATCTCAAGAACACAAAATTCCTGGGCATTCAACATCTTTCCCAGAAAATTTCACCAAACAATGAAAAAATTCACATTTACAAAGCCGATGCCTAAGATTTTCATCACAACATTTTCTTTCCACCCAAAATCAGAAATTTTCTTATGAAACAAAAACACACAAACCCAGAAAATCATCAACATTTTCCCCAGAAAATCAAGATTTTCTTTCAAACCAAACACTAATCGCACCTCATCGCCGCATTAACACTTATCTCTCCTTCTTCTCTTTTCTCATTTTTCTCCTCAATACCACAAAAACCCCATTCACACCACGACCAACATAGATTCATCCATATCTCGCCGCCACCACCACCATGGGCGACTTAACGGACACTTTGATGTTGTCAATGACTCCTCCGCTTCCAACCATAGCTTTAACTGCACCTAACACTGCTACTCCGCAATCCTCGAGTCCATTACCTGTCCGCGAAGATTGTTGAAGCGAGGACGCCACGTCGACACTCATCAACGCCTAGGGCCGCCGTTACATGGAGCTTAACCGGGGGAATCTCGTTCCTCTAATGGAACCCTGACTTCATCGTGGATTTTCTTCGATCGTCTTGACTCTTTGATCGGATCTAATGTGACGGTTAAGAAGCCGACTTTGACTCCGATTCCGATTTAGATTCAACATCCTCCGTCGTTGTCTCAGTCTCCTCCAGTGGGGGTTCCGTTGTATCAACATCAACTACCACCGATCTCGGCCCATCTCTCTCAAAACCCAGATCAAACCCTCATCCCAAAGAGAAAGCCGAAAGTGAGAGATCTTGATCTGAGGAAAAGCTGAAAGAGAGTGAGAGCTTCAGACTTTTGTAGAAAGAGAGAGGGAGAAGAAGCTTGATCTGCTCACCGTTGGTCTGCTTGTGAGCTCCGGCGTGTGGTGGAGAAAGAAGGCTGAGTGAGCTCCAGCCATGGACATTGGAGAGTGAGAGATTGAGCGTGAAGAGAGAGAGAATTTGAGATTAGTAATTAGTGTAGGGATTTTTTTTTAAGCTGATGAGGTTAAAAAATAAAAAAGATAATGATTTTTAATTTTTTAAGAAATGATTTTAGTTTAAATTAGATTTAAGGTTTTTTTTTTTAATTTAATTTTTTTTAATTTTCTGAGTTGGCTTTTTTAATTAATTTAAATGCTGACGTGGCATTTAAAAATACTAAATATAATTTTTTTATTATTATTTTATTGGCTACGTCAGCAAACAGTGCATTCCGTTTGCCACGTATGCATTTTCTGTTACCCGGGTTGACGGCAGGGACCAAAATAAAAACAATTTTCTGAATTCAGGGACTGACCTAGGAGCAAAATCAGTTTAGGGACCAAATCGAGAAATGACCCAAAATGTAGGGACCAAAAGTGTATTTACGCCTTGAATCTATATATGTGTGTAATTGTAATTTTTTTTTTTTTAATTGTACTGTGCATGTATAAGGGTTATATATTAGTTCTTTATAATAAAGGCATTTATAGTTATAACTTATAAGTTAGCAAACCATGAATAAGTGTAATTATTGTAATTTGTAAGTGTGTTTTGAGTCTTTTTCAAAATTAAGATTGATGTCCATGACTGCTCAAGGAAAACTATGCCTTTTGTGTTCTCGATATCTTTTCGACACTTTGTTGATCGATTGAGATTTAATATTCTTAATCAATCGAGAATTAAAATTGATCGATTGAAACATGTAATAGACTTTATAGTTTTAAGCCCAGTCAACCATCCAAGCTTCTAAGGTTTTGTGACACCAAAGCGAAACTATAAAAGTAAACGTAGAGGTCGTGGTTAAATACTTTTTGAAAGCCAAACCATTGTGCATCTAGGGTTAAGGTATTCCAAGCCCTCTCAAAGTATCAACCGGGAATCAAGATTCAAGATTAAAGAAATTGAAGATTAGTGATCAAGAAGTTGTTGGAACAAGAGATTCAAGTGGTTATTTGAAGTCATGTTCAAAAAGTTCATGTGTAACAGATATGACATATATTGAAGATTTCATAGTTTTGGAGCTATGTTGGGTAAAGATAGTAAATTCTACATTTAGTAGCAATTTAAAATATGATTATTCTACATTGTTAAAACTTCAATTCTATATAGTGATATGTTTTCCTTTGGGTTGGTGGAGATGCCCACCGCAGTGGTGTTTCCTTTTGGAATAGTTTTCTATCAGTTATCATCGCCTAATCGTATTGTGTATTCTGTTGTTTCTACTATTATTTGTTTTACACAATATTAGTGTTTATATAATTAATTAAAGTGATAATTGGACAAATAAATAAACTTAGCTTAATGATTCGTTAATTGGTAAAACTGGGATCTAAACCTGCCTAACAAGGCGAACAAAAAATTTTGTTGATGGCATATGATTTGGGTGAATCTGAGTCATCTGAGATCACTGATGTGGTTCCGTTCATTCTACATATTGTGAATAGTTTGAATTGTAAAATCTTATCTATATACCAATAAAAAAAAAAAAAAAAAAAACAGAAATACTAGCTAGACATTGCTCTGTATTGGAAGTATACCAATTAGATGATACCCACAACTTTCTGGGTGTATTTTCCATTAAAATCCCATGAAATTGAACAAGTCTGTTACATTACATACGACCCTTACAATCAAGCTGCAAAGGCAACTGGTAGATAACTCTCTCCCGCACTCTGCCCATGCAGAAGTTTGATCTTCAACGTTTTGAATTTTATTTATTTATTGATATTCAACTTGCATCATACATCAAGAACCTTCAATAACCTTTATGAAAAAAATAATAAAATCTTAAATATTGTCCCTAATTAGGTTTTTAAGTAAATTTTAATCATGTCACTTCTTTGACTAATGTAACACAAAATGTATTATTTTTCTCCAAAAAAAAAAAAAAAAAAATGAAATTCATCTATGAAGAAATATGAAAGGTCTTCTCAAATGGCTTATTGTATGGAACAAACAAGCAAGGAGTACTATAATGTAATAAGATATTATCATTTAGTAATTAACATCCATTAATAAAGAGTGTGAAATTATTATCACTGTTTATTCTTTACTTGACATTTGGAGTTCCCTAGCTATCTTTTATTAATTTACTTTAACCTCGTAAAGTTCTCTCACAAAACAAAAAAAAAAAAAAAAAAAAAAAAAAAAAAAAACAAAAAAAACAAAAAAAACAAAAAACAAAAAACAAAAAACCCTTTAACCTCTTAAGAGCATTAGCATCTGAGGATGCAAAAAAAAAAAACCTATTTTGCATCCTTAAACACTATTTTATCTATTTTATCAACGTATTTTACAACTCACCCTACATCCAGTTTTTATTTTTACATACAACTTAATAAAATAATATAAAGTACTAGTCTCTCTCTTTTTCTTCCCACTCACTTTTTCTCTTCACATACAACCACAAGATTATTTATTTATTTTTTTTTTTTAGGTTGCAAATTTTTTTAAGTTTACAAACTCAGATAGAGTGAGTTTTGGGTGGCTTGGATTATAAAATAGCAATTAAGGGGTGTTTACAACCCCCATTGCTAGTGCTCTGGTGAGGCAAATCTGAAATTTCTTGGTACAAAAGTGAGGAATACGCTGGCGAAGTATCCATTTCTTGGCATTTGAAATATTTTCCTACTTTATTTGCTGTCTGGAATTTACTTTCACTAATTTGCAGAGTAAGTTGCTTTGTAAAAATGTATAATATAATTTGCTTAGAAAAAGGATCAACTAATAATTTTCCTATGCAGGTGACCTTTAGCCCCGAGAAAAAGGGAAAAAAATCAGTCAAAATCAATATATTTAGAGTCATAAAACAAAATTAATTAAAAAAAAAAAAGAACATAACAGTTTATACACTTTTGAATTCATGAAATAAAAATGCACTCCCTTTGTTTCAAGTGAAATTACACTTTTGAATTCATGAAATAAAAATGCACTCCCTTTGTTTCAAGTGAAATGCAAAGGATTTTATTCCATTCCAAATAAACTTGAGATATTACGGTTGTTTTTGGCATTGGCTTAGAAAACCAGTTTTTTTTATAATTTATCTTATTTTTGCTACCATTCGGCTTATTTTTCTTACTATTCATGATTCCTATTGTACTTTTTGGTACTATTTATGAATTCCATTATACTATTTCAGTTACCTTTTAACTTTATTTACAGTACTTTCAGCAAAACATTTTCAGTTTCAGTTAAATAAGTTGTTCAAACAGACATACATCAATATATCAAATTTTGAAGAAACCAATTTTACACAATAAGAATTAAAAAAAAAAAAAAAAAAAAAAAAGAAAGAAGAAGAAATTATACTCTTGGTTAGATATATATTATGCACCAAAGCTGCCTACAATATGATGTGGTCCTTTTTATTCGTATGAATAAAATACTCATTCATCAAAATGAAGGAATGTTGAAACTTGAAATTATAGTTACAGCTTGATAAACCGTGAACAAATGTAAGTCTTGTTAGCGTGATTAGAGTCTATTTCAAAGTCAGGACTGTAGCTCAATACTTCTTAGAGTCTATTTCATAATCTCAATTCGCCTTACAGATTCAGTTGAAATTTCAATTTTTCTTAAGTGAAGACCTTCAACTTGCAATTTTGAATTCCAGCTTCATACATCTTCTACCCAATACAAGACTAACTCCCACAACATTTTACAAGTACAATGTCCAAACTAAATAATCAAAATTCAATCAATTTGTCATGGAAATGAAAGATGTCCTGACACTTTCATATGTGTTTAGGGTCAGACACATTGATCATTGATGCTACATGAAAACAAGATACTAGACATTGCTCTGTATTGGTACTTGGTAGTATGCCAATTAGCTGATAACAGCAGCTTTCTGGGTGTCTTTTCCATTAAAATTCCATGAAATTGAACTAGTCCGTTACATATGACCCTTCCAATGAAGCTGCAAAGGCAACGTTAGATTATCCTCTCCCACACTTTGCCTATGCGAGAGTCACTAGCAGAAGTTTGATCGTTAATGTTTTGTATTTTATTTATTTATAGGGATTCAACTTGCATCATACATTAATAACCTTAATGAAAAAAGAAAAGAAAAAAAAAAAAAAAATACTGAAGTACAGTTTTCTCAGGTACTGATACTCTGCCTAATTAGGTTTTTCAGTTTAATTTAATCATGTGACTTCTTTGGCCAATGTAAAACAAAATGTGTTTTTCTCCAAAGACAAATAAATTCAACTATGAAGAAATTAACATGAAAGATCTTCTTAAATGGCATGCATTGAACAAACAACCAAGAAGTACTATAATATAAGAAGAAATTTATTCTCATTTAGTAACATCCATTAGTGAAGTACAGAATTTAAACAAGATATAGAATTGAAATTCAAATTAAATAGCAGTAAATTAACATAAGACAATAATATAGTTTAATAATGTGAGGCCAGTAGAGAACAACCAATCCCTCTCAAAACTGCTTTTGTTCGATTTGTTCAAATAGTCTTCATCCACACTCCATTCTCGTCGCAAGTGCAGAGTGTGATCCCAGGGCATTTGACTTTCTCCAAGTATTCCAAATCTGGAAAAGATTCCTGCAGTTTTATCCAAGTTGTCTTCAATTCATTCAAGTACTTCAAACGTAAAGTCTCAACCTCGGACCATTTGCTTTCGCTCAGAGTTGCGAGGTTTCCACCTCTTATATAGAGTTTCTCTAGGTATGGCAAAGATTCAGGTGTCAGCCACGTCACTGTAGACTTGGGGAAACACTGAAGATCCAGCTTCTCCAGTTTCTCTGGAAGTTTCTCAGTGATAGGAACCGTTCCAGCTGGTTTGGTTTCTTCTACAATCTTATCTTCTGATTTGGGTGCTTTATTTGGCTCAGCTGGTCCACATACTATTGTTAGGTTTCGAAGTACTCCTTTTTCACCAAGATCTTGGAGAGCACTTAGATCGTTTCCTGTAGGGAAGTCCTTACTTCTTGCATTGACAGTCAGTTTCCTTAGCTTCTTCAATCTCTTCAAATCATCTAAAGTGCCCGGCCTTCGATTTTGCCGATCACTAATGACAAAACCATTAAGGACTCAAAATTCTGAGAGTGCCCCTAGCCCCTTGGGCATGTCAGCTAGCAGATAACAGTCAGAAACATCCAGGTACCTGAGGTTCGTGAGATTGGCTATCTCCTCTGAAAGAATCTCCTAATTGTGACACTCGTTGAGATCTAAGATCAACAAATATCTGAGCAGGCCTATGGAACGTGGAAGCTCTTTAATTCTAGAGATCACTTGAAGGCTAAGGAAGCTTAAACTTTTCATATTTGTCAATCCTCTTAAGAATTCTCTGCTCTGCACTTCAATATGAGATTTAGCTGATCCCGGCCAGCTTCCCAGACAAACAACTTTGGCATTTTTCATCTTCGATAACCAGTCCACCGCGCTTGGCTCTTTCGTCTGTGCCACATTTTTATCTTTCATCTTTGTTAGCCGTGCGAATTCGAGATCAGGAAAAGGCTCATTAACATTAAATAATGTAACGGCATTTTCCAAATCTTGTTCTGAAACCGTTCGCTTGATATCCTTTCCTGTAGAAGGTCTCTCGTCCGGCTCCAGGATATTTTGCAAACACAACCTTTTAGTTTTAGAGCGTCGCCATGAGACATTTTCATTCACCACCGGATTCCCCTTAGAATCTAAACCAGAAGTCCCATCTCTCTGGGGAAGCACATTCCCCTTACCATCATAATAAAAAAACTCGGCTTCCTTGGAAAGCAGAGTCACAACAGAACGCACAAGAGGATCCATTCTATAGCCTTTAACATGCCCGGGCTGCTTTCGCTTTTTTATAGCAGGCTCGATTAAGCCTTTCTCTTGAAATTCTTCAAGAATTCCATCAACAATTTTCTCAGGATATTCTGCTTCTGCGTCCAACTTCAACCAGCCCTCTCCCACCCCCCAATATATGAAGATCCTCCTCTTCACCACTGCATTTTCTGGGAATAGAGTAAAGCATGACAAAAGGAACTTCCTTAAGTCATCAAGCCCGTTAAAAAAGTCCCAAATTTCACTGTAAAATGAGCAGCTGCTGAAGAATTCACTCTGGTGTACGTTAACTAATTCACCGACTGCACTGCGGCGCCCATTAGACCCGCTGCTTGTCTGTATATTATTAGATTTCTGACTATTTTCTTTTGACAGACTGTCTAGTGATGAAATCAGCTGCTGATTTAACTTCAAAATTTCCTTTCTGATATCACTAAGCCTGCTGCTTGGAATTTTAGGAGTGGAGGGTACATTCTCTTTTTCACTCTTAAAATCTTGGAGCTTCTTTTGCAGATCTTCTAGTTGTTTATATCGCTGATCACCTGAAGGAGTCTTAAGTTCAGTTAAGTAGCTTTTCATTTGTTCGAGTAACTTCTTAAGATGGTTAAAATGGATGCTAATTCTGTCCGTTCCTCCACCGTCATTGTTGTTGCCATTATTGTCTGGGTTGGTGGTGATGGTGGTGGCAGTGTTGCTGTTGTTGATGGTGGTAGTTTCAAGTGTGGTTTGTGAAACAGTGGGTTCCCCTTTTGGAAGTGTCGAGGTTTCTCCAGGACTTTTTTGTGTTTCATTAGAGGAAAACATGGTTGGATTAATGGAGATGAAACAACAGTTTTGGAAGGATATAATGAGAAGGAAAAGTTGAAGCAAATTGTTTTGTTTGACCATCAAATTCGGGGAAGGAAAATGTTTCTTTCATACGACAAAACAGGGTGTGCTATTTGTAAGCTAAAAAGTAAAAACCGTGGGTAACCGCAAATATTCCTTTGGGTCACAAAGGAAGAGTATTTTTCTTTTGGGGAAAATATTCTTTTACTGTGGTTTTAGTTACACCCTAAATATTAATAATCCATTAGTTTTTTTTTTTTTTTTTTTGAGAATGAATAATCCATTAGTTGATATACACATTTTAAAATGTAAAAATAAAAAATTTTCACCCTTAAAACATGAAAGTTGATGTGAAAAAGAAAGAATGATGTCTATTGGTATTCTTTAGTTGGCAGTAAAGGTTTTAAATTATGCATTCCGCTAAAGAGTGATAAATATTACAGTTTTAATATATAACTTCTATAAATTGATGTGTAACCGATTAATGTAATCAGGATATTTATTATTCTGTTGTTTTCATCAACTAAAATTCATCACCACATCAATTTGTGAAGGTTATGTAATAAAATTTGTAAATATTGTTAGCATTTTCCTTCCACTAAATCATAAATTCTATGTTTGCCTCTTGAGTTTTTGAGTTTTGAGTTTTGAGTTTTAGTGTGTGTTTGGCAATAGATTCAAAGCTAGATTTTTGCTTAAATTATTTACTGTTTGCGAATTCTACACTAAATTTTGTTTCAATTTTATTTCAAATAATTTAACTTTCAGCATTTTGAAAATAAATAAATTTTTAACTTTTTGTCTTACACTATGCAAATAAGAATACCTTATACAGTTATACTGTTAACATTCATGTAAGTTTCGGGGATATTCTTAACTTGGTAGTTGAGGCTTGGAATTAGGCATTCAACTCAATCGTAACTTATGTGTTTGCCTTGAGTTTGAGTTCTCAATTATATTTGTAAATTTAAATATTTTCAAGTGATTAGTATATTGTATACTTCTTCACGTAAATTCTGGGTATTAATCTACTGTTTATTAGTACAACTGTATTCCTTTTGGTAGTCATTAGGTACAGTGCATAACAAATAATTAACCAGCATCATAGAAGTTATACTTGGGATCTTTCTTCAAATTTGGAAAGCTTTATGGTCAAATAGTAATGATCAGTGTTGGAGGATTTTGTCGGGAACATTCTATGGAGGAATTGTGTGTTTATTTGTAAAGATACATAATAGTTGTTGAATTTTGCTTTGGTTTGTAGCTTATAACTGTGAGATGAATCATATGTTTTAAGGTTCTTATATTTTAGGGATATTTCATTTTTAAAATTTTCGTTTAGTCTTCGAGTTTTTCAATTATGTTTTATTTTGGTCGTTGCTGTTATGATAACAGTGTTATCTAAGTGACAGAAGTTGATGTAGCTGATTAGACTAATTGCTGGAAACAGGGTGTAGTTTCTCCCACTTCCTTTACTTTCTTCAAAACCAAACACTTTAAAACTAAAATAAAAAAAGCACTAAGGTTTATCACTTTAGGCCCGAAAAAAAAAAAAAAAATCGCTAATTAACTAAAATAAGTCGTATTTTTTCCTATTAAAAAAAAAAAAAAGTCGTATTTTTATTTTACGTTTGGACTGAAATGCTGAACCTTAAGTGTGTTTTGATTTTGGTTTAAAGTTTGGGTTGCCAAAGAAAGTGAAGGGAAAGAAAAGAAACTAAGAAAGTGGTGTTGGTTTTTTTTTTTCCTTACGTTGATTTGGCTTTTTGAATGTCAGTTAATTCCGTATGCCATGTCATCAATTTTTTTTCATTGAAATGACAATAGTGACCAAAATAAATTTTTTTTAAAAAAAAAAGGCAAAAAAAAAAAAAAATGTAAAACACACCCTCTAAATTTCATCACATTTTATTTCAATTCTTTATATTTGAATTTTGTCATTCAGTCCTCTAAATTTCAATCCTCAATTCAATCATCTGTTAACATTTCATCCATATTTGTAGTTCACTCTCAAAGTGACGCATTTTGACCATAATTTAATATTTAATTATTTATTTCTTAAATTTAAAAAAGTTATTTAAAAAAATAATAAATTAAAATAACCCCACTCAAGTCATCCCTCCCCACATTTGAAGAACAAGAAATTGAACCCCTCTTTGCAACTGAGCCGGATAAGTGAGAAACTGAAAGGGAGAAAGAGAGAGATCGAGAGGGAGAAAGAGATAGATCAAGAGATCGGGAGAGCGAGAGGTAGAAGAAGAGTGAGAAACCAGGGGGAGAAGGAGATCGAGGTGTTTCTCGGCAGCTCAACTCGGCTCCAGGAGGTGTACTCGATGACTCCAACTAATATTGTACTTAGCTCTGGCCAATACTTGATGGCTCTAGTTTAAAGAAAGAGAAGACTTTGAGTTTCACTGTAGCACCACCAAAATAATTAGGGTAAGTTGAGTAGATTATGGGTTTTTAGTTTCAGTTTAAGTTTGTTCTTGATGTGGGATGTAGAAACATAAAAAAATAGAACATGTCTACTTATAGAAAACAAGAAACAAAACATATTTGCTTCTGAAAATAGCCTTGAATTCACGAGAGTTTCTTGAATCCACTAGGAAAAAGGAGTCTGGAATCCATTAGAAAATAGGGAGACAAAAAAGTCTTAATTTTATTGATTGAATAATTGTTAAAAAAAACATTTACAGGCTTATGGGCCTATTTAACGGCTCCTTAAAACTTGAGACAGGAAAATATATTCTAAAATAACTCATAATTAATA
The DNA here is from genome assembly GCA_032727855.1 of Quercus ilex subsp. ballota. NCBI lineage: Eukaryota > Viridiplantae > Streptophyta > Magnoliopsida > Fagales > Fagaceae > Quercus > Quercus ilex. The sequence continues at coordinate 9,306,051 of CM064919.1, forward strand.
CCTAACCATAATAGGAACCAAATTTAACCTAAAAAGCATTAAAAGAACCTAAAAACAAGGAAATAAATCACTTAAACCTAAAATAACTTTTTTTACATAAAAATATCAAAATTAAATAATTACAAAAATTAAATTGTAGATTTTGTCTTACATCAGACCCCTCTACTTGAAACAAACTCGTCCTCGAGTTCATTTTTAAAATCTGAAATCTTCCGCTTCAAATAAACAAATACTTTGAATGCTTGAACTCCTTGATCTTCTTTCCATACTTGCAACTTATCAATGGAATAAACAAATCAACTTGAATTCCTTTTTCCTTGGTCTTCATGTAATTGTAGAGATTTACCAAATAAGAACTGATAATTGATTCAAATCTATCAACCCCAATAAAATTAATAAACTATGGTGTATCGCTTACTACCAAAATAAAAGGATCTTGGGATCGACAATCATATGATTCGATTTCATTGAGATCCTTGAGACTTTCCTATTCAATTTCTTCCTCAATGATCTCTACCATGTCGATCTCAAGATCTTTCTCTATAATAGGATCTTCATTATCCTCTTTCACAATAATCTTGATTTTATGATTTTCTTCCATAACAAGACCTTCATTAATTTCTTCAGAAATCTCTATATTTTGTTTTTTGACTTCTACATAATCTTCAAGAACAATATATTCTTCAACATGCAATTCTTCCTTTATTGGTGGAATATTTGGCTCTTCAAAATAATTCAAGTATGAACTTCTTGTCTAATAATAATCTTGTTTTGTATACAACAAAAGTTCTTCGCAATCCAAAGGAAAAAAGTTGATAGCATGCATCTTTTTCATCCTTGGCCATGAATGAATTTTGTCTTTACCTTGCCTAATTCTATTAGACTATATTCATTCCCACCAACGTGAGGCATTCCCACTAAGTTTATACAAAGCAAGTTTAACTTTTCTCTCATTAGGTAGGATTCAACTGGTGGTTAGATTGATGATGTCATAAACAATTTAAGTGATATTATTTTGATCATCCAATAAACTGATTCAATTTATAATAATTTAATAATGAACCATACTTGAAATGAATAATAATGAACAATACGGGTGAAACCGGTCTATGGGCGGTGATAAGAAATCATGAAGGGAAGTGATGACTACTTTGTCTGAAAGAATCCCTTAACCTTTATCTGTTGCTGTTCTTGAAATGCTTGCAAATAGGTAAGCAGCTCTTTTTGTCCACGAAATAGGTCTTCACGATTCCATTATGGCAAGAGATACAAAATTGTCATCAATTTCCTTAGAAGAGGTGATATGTTTCATTCTGCCTTTAGACACTTAGTTAAGGATACTATGTCACATGTTAACCCTTTAAGGAGTTTTGTTTCTCTCACGCTTACAAGCAAGGCAACTCTGTTGCAGATTTTTTAGCTAAGAGAATTCAATTTTATTCTCCTTCTTTGATCTGGATGAAGTCTATTCCATTGAATATTAGCAACCTTATAATGGCTGATAAGCCTACTTTTTAATCTATAAATCTTTGAACTGATTCTAAAAATAAAAAATAAAAACAAAACAAAACAAGCATAACAATAATAGTAGTCATTCAATGTGAAGACTGAAGAATGATTCATTAAAAGTAAAGGTATTCTTAATATCATTTTCTTTTTCGATGTGAAACATTTTGCTTTTGTGGGAAAGATTTATTGAAAGCTATACTGGAACAATAAAAGAGAATGATATACATCTTCCTTTATAAGAGGATTCACATTGGTGGAGTCATAAATTTAGCTATTTGGCATCACAAAAAATTATTTTATTTATTTTCCTTTCTCATTTTACAAAACACCCAATATCAGTGATTTTATTTTAGTTTTTAACACAATAAAATAATATAAACAACACAATAAAATAATATATCACTGCAATAAACAACCATCAAAACCACTACCATCGCCACTGCAACCGCAATTGCCACTACCATGGCCACCGCAATCTCTTCCTTTATTTTTGTTTTTATGTAAACTTCACTGACTGAGGCTGGAATTTGTAATGCTTTGTCTACCAAATCAACTCTATACTAACACAAAACATAAAAACCAAAGCACCTATCAACTCCATACTTTCAAAATAGAAACTCAGTAGCAAACACACCACCACCATTGATAAAAATGAACGCTCATGTTGTGCTCCTAAGTTTTACATGAGAAAATCTATCTATAGACTACAACACAAAATAATCGAAATCCATGTGAAATTTACAAATCTATCAACTCTATTAAACCCAAAGCCACCACCAACACCAAAATTTCACATGTACACGCAACTGGGCATCATACCCATTCTCAATGGACAAAATTTCACATGGGTTTTCGATTGGGATGAATAAACTTTGGGGGGAAAATCAAAGCATACCTGAAATGGGTTTCTATTGGTGCCGTTAGAAAGCCCTTCCCCTGCGTCGGTGAAGTCGATGAACAGAACTCTCATCCTTACTCAAGGGGTGGGTTGGAGTTGGGCAGGTTTTGTGGGTCTGTTGGTGGCTGGGCAGGCGAGATCAGTGAGGTGGAGGAAGAGAGAAAAATCTTAGGAAAGAGTGGAGAAGTGAAGAGTGTGAGGAGAGAGAAGCAATGAGAAGAAATGAGAAAGGAAAAGAAAAAAAAAAAAGAATAAAATAATATGACCTAGTGTGAATGCTCAATATAATAATGTTTGTTTGTTTTTTTTGTTTTTGTTTTTTTTTTTTTGTTTTTTTTTGTTTTTTGGCGTAAATGCACTTTTAGTCCTTACATTTTGGTTTTTTTTTTTTTTTTTTTTTTTAGTCCCTACATTTTAATTTCATCATTTTTAGTCCCTAAATCAATTAACGCGTGTTATTTTGATCATTTTCGTCAGTCAACGGACGAAAATATCCAAGGTGGCTGTTAGAGGACTTAAATATTATTAAAAATCCACATCACCCACGACACATCAACATATAAATTTAAAAAAATTAATTTATTAATTTTAACTAAATAAAAAAATTAAAAACTGAATTAAAAACCAAAATTCACATGAATTAAGATCTAAAAGTTTCTTAAACAAGAACACTAACCCAAATATTTCTCAGTTCCTTCGCCTCCCATTCTTTTCATCATTATTTTTTCTTTTTATTATTTTGTTGGAAGACCATGCCTTTGTTATGTTCTTTGTGTTCTTCCCATAATTGTTCATGTTCTTCCTCACTTCCCCAGAATGGTTCATGTTCTTCCTCACAAAAATACCAAAACACATCTCAACCAAAATACTAAAACATCTCTACCGGACCCAACCAACCAAACATCAAAACTCAACCAAACACAACAATAGACTAAGAAAATCCTCCACCGATCCACCACCTTCAGACCCCACCAATGGCCAAAAAATCCAGATCTACCCACCACCTATGAGCCTAGCTGACCATCGCCACCTAGATCTAAAAAATTTCCTTTCACAAACCCATATTATCCATTTTCAAATTGATCAACAATCCAAAAGAAATATAGCAGACTCAACCCAAATAAAGAGAGAGTGAGATGAGAAAGTGAGGAGGGAGAGGGGTTTCGGATCTACCTAGAAACCTATATGATGGCGCCGACGCTGGCATCTTGCCACCTCACCACGCTACTCAACCTCACCCTCACACTCACGCCCACCCTCACTACCAGCACCAGCAAATGATTCTCGGCGATAGCAGTGGTGATGACGTCGACCATGAAGTCGAAGTAGAAGTCAAGGCTCCCAGAAGCAAGCCAAGACATGGGTCCAAGACGAGAGCCAAGGCCGTGGGTCCAAGCCAAAGTTGAACAAGCACTTGTGGGAGCAAATTTCATCGGAGATGAGAGAAATCGATCGTTCGCTATGTGCATTGACAAGTGGAGGAACTTGCTTAAAGTGTTCAAGAAGGCTAAGCACCAAGATAGAGGGAGAAAGAAGAAAAAGAAAAAGAAAGAAAGAAGACAAAAGAAAGAATGGGAGGCAGAGAAAGCTCTAGTTAGATCCAAAAATAAAGAAAGAAGAAGAAAAAGAAGCTAAGTACAAACAAAACAGATCTAAATTCCACCATTTTTTTTTTTTTTGTTTTTAATTATGTTTTTTTTATTATGTTTTATTTTATTTTTAAATTGATAAATTTTATTTTTTAAGTTAGATGTTGACGTGGATGTTGAAGTAGCATTTTTTAATATTATTTTAATAGACATGTCAACATTTACTGTGCAAACAGTGCACTCTGTTTGTCACGTAAGATTTTTCCATTAAGTCAGTGACAATAAGGACCAAAATAGAACGCATTTTTTGTTTTAGGAACTAAAAGTGGTAAAATAGAAATGTAGGGACGAAAATGGAAAAAGCTAAAATGTAAGAACTAAAAGTGCATTTACGCCTTTTTTTTTACATTTGAGCTTCGATGCACAATCAAAAGTAATTATGCACTATAGCTGAGAAGCCAAAATATTTGACTTTGGCTCCACCAATGCAGCCACAGTTTTTGTAGTTGGTGGTGATAAAAATAGCAATATGACTTTTGAGCACCACCAATAATAATGCTCTAAATATCAACCTTTCATCAGTAATTTCAGATATTAAGTGTATGAGCTAGCTTTTGTTTGGGTCTAATATTCTTTAATTTAGTATTGGATTTGTTACTTAAAAAAAAAAAAAAAATCAATAGTTATAATGGGAAGGCAAAATTTGAATTATGGAAGTCTTGGAAACACTAGAGGCAGTTGTCAACTAGCTGAGCTAAAAGACTTTTGGCTTAGATTTGTTACTTGGTCCCCTAATAAATGAGAGGGGGAGGGGGGGGGGGGGGGGGGGGGGGGGAACTATTGAGGGCTAAGTTAACTTATCAAAATTTTATTTTTTGTTTTTGGTCTAAGTTTTGAATAAATTTTATCAATATTTAAACTTTGTAGTTTTTGAGTGTGGATTGGATTTATATAGGTCCCATTTAACAGTTGGACTATATATCAAATTAATTAATAAAGGTTTTCTTTTATTAAAAAAAATCAACAATTAACAGCTTTTGTTAAAAACTAAATTAGAGATTCCACGACTAGAGTGTAATAGCATTTTGACAAAAATGTAAAACACACATTAACCACTCTATAAAATTGGCTAGAATTTATTTTTGGCCTCTAACTTTTATTTTTTGTTCAATTGAGTCCTCCAAATTTCAAAATCACCCAATGAATGCGTATTGTTAGCCTCCGTCGCACTACTCCATTAAAAACTCTCATAACGGTGTTGTTATAGTATTTTATGAATATTTAATAACTAAAATATTATTTTATTATTATTTCAATAGTGAAAAAAAAGTCAATAAAAAAAATTAAACAATTAATGAAACAATTTAGCAATAAACTTGGTTGTAGTCTAAAGTTATAACTCTGCTCAATATCTTTTTATTAGATGTGAATTTTGACAAATCAACCATTGGTTCACATTTTTTTTTATATCTTTCATGCTTGCAAAATTTTCAAAAAATCAAAGATTATTAGCTATGTTATCAATTAAATGTTTAAATTTCAAGCTTTTATTGTATAAAATTATGCATAGAAAATAAGTTATGGATTGAATAGTAAATAACATTTAATTGATATGAAATTTGACATGCGTGTTTAGAATATAAAGAATATGAAATTTTAAAGGTTAGATTTTCAAAAAATATAACAATGTTAATTTTTTAGTAAGAGTTGTAGCCTTAGACTACAACTAAGTTTGTACCAAAGCACTTTCTAAAAAAAAGGTTTATAGTAAAACTTTTTCCATAAAAGAAAAATAAGAAAATTAGAAAACCATTGAGAGAGAGAGAGAGAGAGAGAGAGAGAGAGAGAGAGAGGGAGAGAGAGAGAGAGAGAGTGTGTGTGTGTGTGTGTGTTTAGATTTCAAAATTGAACTTTTTAAAATTTCCTTTAAAAAGAAAATGACAAAGGCAACAAATATTCCAAACTTCCAAGCATAGAAACCTCAGCATCCTCTCTTCTAACAAAATAGACCTTGACATGGCTATATCCCTACTACTACGATGCTTTATAAAAGAGTTTTGCTCCCATCACTGTTTAGAGTATTTTGGAGAAGTGGGATTCCTTCACCTACGAAGGCCACAAAAGTTAGGAGGTATCTTCTGCTGTTAACAGCACAAAACACTAATAAGTGTCGTTATGAAATTGGTATATATACCAACATTCAGGTGGCCTAATTGGTAAGATACCGGGTCAATAAGTCTCAAAACTTGGGTTCGAGTCTCAAGCAACTAGTTGTGTGTTGGTACTCCTTATTTCATTTCCATCCCAAACGGTTGACCTAAAAAATAAGTGAGTTCCTCACACAGATCAGGAGTATGGGGTCTTGCTCGATAGCAGGTAAGGTGCTACTATGGTCACGCCTAGGTAGGGAAGCCACACTGGCCGCCTCCCTCTACCCATTTTTTTCACCAAAAAAAAAAAAAAAAAAAAGGAAAAAAGAAAAAAGAAAAAATGAAATCGATATATATTTGCGTTTTTTTTTTTTATTTCACTCCGATGGTAAAGTCAGCTAAGGATTTTCAAAAGAAAGTGTAATTCTTGTGGAAAAAGATCATACCTCTAGTCCCAATGGATGTATTTTTATACTTGCATAAAGCATCTCCCTCACCTCCTTAATTTGAGCCCCATGGCTCGGATTTCTCTAATTGAATTGATGCTTGTCATTTTGATTTGACCATGTTTGAGCGGCTTAATATTCTGACTTGCCTTAGAAAGGGGAGGGAACATATTGCATTGCATATTTGCATTAAATGCGATGGTGGTTTTCGGGGTGCTATAACAAATACAAATCATTTGTATCATTTTTTGTATTCCACTTTATGTTCCACCAATCACAATTTGCCATGTATTTATTTAACTTTTCTTTTAAAACAGTCAAAGTTTAAAATGGAATAGAATAAACACATGACAAGTCGTAATTGGTAGAATATAAAATAGAACACAAAAAGTGGTACAAATGATTTGTATTATGCAATAACTGCTACTTACGAATATAAATCTTTTGTCTCACTTTTGTGTTCCACTTTGAGTTCCACCAATCACAATATATCTTGTATCTATTTGACTTTCCTTATAAAAAATAACTAAAGTTCACAATGAAAAAAAAAAAAAAAATTATACAAACACATGGCATATGATGAATTTTTTTTTTTTTTTTTTGATAAACATGGCATATGATGATTGGTAAAGTATAAAGAAAAATAGATGATTTGAATTTGCTACTTTGCATGTTTATCATTGCTTTTTAGGCTAGGGTTTTGATGATGCAGTGAGATTGGCAAGACGGTCTTCGTGAGTTCGACCTTCTCTAGATGGAAGTGGCTTTTCATTGTTGACGAATTTGATTAGCTCCATAATTACACTATTTAGATATGTTCGGACTCCCTATAATGTTTTGAATGCTTTCTTTTAATGAGGTACAGATGACAAAAGAGAATACTAATATTTTAGGGCTTGTTTGTATTGAAGGGGAAGGGAGAGGGGTGGAGGGAAGGAAGGAGGAGTGAAAGGAAGTAGAATAGAGTTGACTGAAAATAGGTTAATTTTGGACCAACTCTACTCTCCCCCCCCCCCCCCCCCCCCTCTTCTCAATCCAAACGGACAATTACTTTAGTGAGGAGGCTACTTTGGTGGTGGCTTATGGCCATGAGAGCTGGAGCTTGGTGTCCATGAGAGGTGGAGCATAGTGTCTCTGATCATAGTTGTCTAGGTAGATTGAAAAGGGAGAATGAGAAAGGCAAAGAGAAAACAAAGAGAGAGAGAGAGAGAGAGAGAGGATAGTGGCTAGGAGAGCTACTGCCTGGAGTGGTAGTGTTGGTGAGGAGTGAACTTGAAAGGGTTTTGCAAATATTTGGATCTTTGTGTGTGATTGGATTACAAAATGAAAGAAAATCCCCGGTTTTAGTTTTTTAGATTCATTTTATTTTTAGAGTTGTGGCATTTTTTTTTTATGTGGAATTTTGAAGTTATTAAAATGGTGAGTTGGTATTTTTTAATGTTAGTTAAAAAGTTTTAATATTATTTTTTAATCCATGTCAGCGTCAAGCTTGCCAACTATGCACACTATTTGCCACATAAAAAATTTCCGTTAGTGAGTTAATAGTGGAGACCAAATTGACTACAATTTGAAAATATCAGGAACCAAATTGATTGTTACAAAAATGTAGGGACCAAAATGGTATTTTCGCCTATCCTACAATTTGCTAGTAATCATGTTTTATTCTACAACATTTAGTTGTCTGGTAGAGTATTCTTTACTTCGCATTTGAAGTTCTTGCCTAGGTTTAGGTTTTGTGTGAAAAAAGAGCAATCTGCTGGAAGAGTATTCCTTACTTAAAATTCAGAGTTCTTTCTTAGATTTGTCTTCTTAATTGATTACTTTCACTGATGTGCTGTCTTGCTTTTAGGTAAAGCAAGTCCCTTTGTGCTGCTAGCTTGTAGAAAATTCTTTAATTGCCTAATGGAGTTTTTTTTTCCCGTCCATATCTTAGTTGATCACTTTCCTATATGAAAGACAAACTTTATTTGCCTTTATTTTTTACTCAAATTGCAAGCATATCTCTTTTGTGCGAAGGGGAGATGTTTGCTGCTATTCTTTAGTTGTCAGTAGGGTTTGGAATTATGTATTCAGCTAAATTGCAAGTTCTTTTTTTTTTTTTTTTTTTTTTTTTTTTTTTTAACTTTTGAATTTGAATTATCAATTATATTTGTAAATTTGAATATTTCTGTTTAGTATACTGCAAGTTAATATTAAGTTTACTGCTACAATAGATTTCATTCTGGTATCCAATGCAAGAAATGCATAAAAAATAACTAACCTGCTACAAAAAGGTTTTTTTCTTTTTTTTTAGAACATGGAAAACATTTTGGTCAAATTGTACCATCCCAACATTTTGGGTAGCACCTCTTCTATTCAGATTTCAAAATTATTTCTTTTATTGGTCCTTGTCCCGATTTCAGAATTATTTCTTTTATTAGTCCTTCTTGGGGACGTTTTGTGTCAAGGGCCAAAATGCTAGAATAACCCAAATCTCTCCTTGGGTTCTTTAGAAGTGATTATTTGTGGAGAGTGTTAAGTCCAAAATTCCAAAATTTAGTGAATAGAGGCTAATGGCCTTTAAACAAGAGAGAAATCAAAATGTTAATAACAAAAATGCTAAAAAATGCATAAAAACAACATAGGTCCGAAACTTTGACTCACAGTCAACGAAACGTGGAAATTGAGAGAGGTCATGAGGAAAAGAGGAAAGACTCCCTTGTACCTATATTTCCATCCCCTGGCTTTAGAATCATGAGAATATTGGCTGGCTGAATAAGCTTTTGCTCTAAAGTTTCAGCTATGTAGGTAAAACGTGGTTGGTTCTTTTTGAATCTGATTGATGCCTTTTGTATTAAGTTTTAGTGTTTTAAGTGACTGATTTTTGGTTAATAAAAGAGGTTTTGAACCCCCAAGGTATCAATTAAAGAGGTTATGGTCTGATTTGTTTTAATTGGGTAAGATGGTTGACTTGCTTTTTGCATAATTTGGAAAATGAAGTGGCCTAAATTTATGGGCTGATGTTTCCTAGACATGACAAGCCTTAGAAGGTTGCATTTGGTTATTGTAGCTGTTAAGACATATGTGAATCATGTTAAGATCGTATGTCAATTTAAAATTGGCTAATCCTTTGACAAACGCATTTTACTTGAAATTGGGTAAATTTAGGATGTGTTTAATACTTCAAAGAACAAAAGTTCAAGTCCAAGTATTAAAGCCATGCAAATCTGTCCAAGAAATAAGAGAAGAAGTGTTGGATTTTGAAACTCGACAAATAGTATCTATCGAGGTTTAAAAGGCAGTTCACCCCGATGCTCTACAGCTGCTCGATAGATAACCTATCTATCAAGATTTACAAAAATCAGATTTTCAATTCTAATTTGACTTCAATCCGTATATATTTGTTTAGGCTTTCTTTTCTCTCAACCCTAAACATATATGAGGATTATTTTAAGGGCCGTCACATCAGATGCAACTTAATGAAAAAGTTTTTCACAAGCATATTTTGACCGAAGACATATGCCCTATTTCATCCTTCTCTTTAAGAAGCTGTTGCGTTTGTACATCGTAGGGTTTTGTAACCAAAGACCTTCCTGATCTTCATCGTGTGATGAATTGAAAAACTTTGCAGCCAATATCCTTCTCAAGTTGGTGGTTAGTCATGTACTTAGATCCGTGCATCGATTGGTTAGTCACATACTGGGAGCCGTGCATTGAAAAAGAGAGATTGTCACTACAGAACAAGTCCAATTGTGTATTGGGGTAAGGGTTCAACTGTAGGTTGGTATAAGGTACTGGGATTCCTTCACTTGTAACCGTTTGTTGTGATAATAATGGACTCTCGGGAGTGGTGACCTTAAATTCACTCGGTAGGGTTTTGCCTTAGTGGTTTTCCTCATTCGTAAACAAATCACCCATGTCAAATTTAATTTCCGTTGCGTTAGTTATTTGGTAATTTGTTTGTACTACCACGCTTATTGCATGTTAATTGGTTAATTCATCATAAGGGGTCAATACATTCTTGGCCTATCAGTAGCAAACAAGGCTAGCCACTTAGGGCCAGTTATATGTTTTAGGCAAAAAAAAGTGTAGAGCAGAAAAGTTAAGATATAATCAGAGCATAAAACATCTTTTGGGTAGAAATTTTATTTACAAGACCTCCTTTATAAGCCTGAAATGATACCAATGTCCTTTGCGCACTTGGTAGCACTACAAAAAACTTCATTTGTTTCGACCCACTAGTTCCGAGGGCCCACTAAAAAGGGTCCAAATAAACTCTGAAAATAGATGCGTTGTATAGCTAACTTTATTTCAAGGGTCATTAAAACCCTTGAAATAAGCTAATACAACTATTTAAAAAAATGCAGACCAGTTTTAGCAGTGTTCCCGCAAGAGTTTTGGCTCCAAATATTACATTTTTCAGTCCACTTTAAGGCAAACCTCAAAATAAAGATATCCCAAAATTTTCCACCAACGAAATTATGCAATTTGAAAAATAAAAGCAAAAAACTCATTTCATTTAGTCAGATCGAAAACTTACTTTCATGGATTCTTCAGCTCTCAAGTTCTCTTTGAGAAAACTCAAAGGTGCGATGGTCGATGACTTAGCTCCGATGGCTATTTGAGGCATGGTGGTCAGCGATATCATCTCTAATGACGAGCTTGGACCATGCCTAAAAAAATAAAATATAATACAATACATGAATTTTACCCATAATGAGGTTGAGCTCAATTGAATCGGGCTTGTAGAAAACATGTCATGATAGTGGATATCAACATTCCTTTTATTTTAACAAAGAGTAACCACACTACAACCAATTTCCAAGAAGCTTAAATTTTTATCTAACTTTTCAACAACAACTTCGAACTATGGAAAGGATAACGATGCAATTTATGAAAAGTATTTGAAATTTGAATTAGCCAAAGTGGGACAAAGGTTTTTCTCCTCTTACACCCAACAATTTGGGATCTTCTATGCAAATTATCTTTTTCATATGGAACGACCCTGAACTCAAAAGTTCAAAAGATATGTGTTTGGAGGGGCAAATGATAACATACACTTTCAGTTGGATTGTTTCTCTTGGAACCAAACACTACCAGATTCTCAATATTGAACTAAACTATGAATGCATAATATGTTTTTATTTTCAGATAGTCCAGAAACTGGTTTCCTGCTCCAAGATTCCATCACCTTCAAAAACATATTTAGAATTTTTTTTGGGGGGGTTTTCAAGCGCTTTGCTAAAAAATTCCATCACCTTAAGAAGAAGAAGAATTTAGAATTTTTTTTTTTTGGGGGGGGGGGGGGGTGGTGCTAGAAGTACTTGGAAAAACAAGATCGGTATATACTATATAATAACAACATTGCAACCTAGAAGTTAAAGTCTTATCTAACTCTTCAACAACAAAATAAAATTATGAAAAGGAAAACAATACAATTGATGAGCACCGAGCAGTAATTAAGAGTTCAATAAGAGCATTAGTAGCAAATTACCTAAAATGAGTAAGAGTCTGTTTAAGAATAGTTTATTTAGCTAAAATTGAAAACTTTTTGCTGAAAGTACTGTAGATAAAACTAAAATGTAGCTAAAATAGTACAGTGAGACTCATGAAAAGTACGAAAAAGTACAATGGGACTCTTGAATAGTAGCAAAAATAAAGAAGTGAAAATATGTGACCAAACGTCCAAAACCTTTCCCCATCAACTTATCCATACGTACCCATTAATTTAATCTACTGTGATTGCTGATTACCTATATTTGTTGAAATAGGGTTTGTAACTGAATTTGATGCGAGTGAAAAAGAAAAGTAGTTACCTAAAATAAGTAAAGTAACAAATTAAATTGGAAGAAAAATATAGGTAACTTACAACTATTACTCTAAAGTCATGACTATCACCTTTCAAACTCAGAAGTGATCGGTTGGGCATGTAATAATGACCGCACACACGAAAAGATTCACCTTTCAAGGTACAAGACCCTATTAAATGCTATAATTGTCCCCCAAAACATGCTCCTAGAAATGATCCAAACCAAATATTATTACAAATAACTGTTCGTCTCAAATAATTTTAATAGCTAAGCAAATAAATCCAAACTCTTTTCAAGACTCCATACCACAAGTAGAAGTTCCTCAAATACAAATTTTATAAGTTACTCAAACTTCAACATGTAACATTTATTGATATTAGCACTAAGCTCCTATCACACACCCACACCAACACCAACGACAGCTCAATAAGCTTGCTACTCCCCAATATCTGTAAAAGAGAAAGAAAATAGTGAGCTCAATAAGTAACCACTAGCCTTAAGCCCTAAACTAGTTTGATAAAAATGTGGTATATAATAAAAACACCATTGGTCATAGTAAACAAACTTAATTAGTAGCTTTGAAAACAATAATTAAATTTATTTAGAACTAATAATTACATTGCTAAAAGCAATTGACAATTATATAGAAATTCATTGAACTTTGAAAATAATACAAATGTTATAAAATATTACATATATATACAAAACAATTATGATTATGATCATGCTGTATACCCGTGATTAGACTTAGAATCACATATAGGCTAGTGTAAGACCCAAAAATACCAATGCATACCCCATTGGTGGGGTACAAAGTATAGTCAAACTGTAATCATTCAAATTCATAAAAACAAATCAGTTTTCATTGTAGTCATATCCAAAATCATATATAAATAACATTTCAATCAACAGTAGAAACAATCTTATATATCTTTTCCCTTCAAACCATTGGTTTTTTACACAAAAAAGTTCACATATTTATTTCAATTTTGAAGAAGGTAAACATTTGAAAGAGAAAATAAATTTAATAAAAAATTTCCATCATTTCAAAAGGAAGGAAATTATGTTATTTTTTTTTCCCTTAAACAAACTTTTTTTAAAATCAACAATAATTTCCTAAAAAGAACAATTAATTATTTTATTAAATGTGTTAAGTGAAAATACCACTAGATAAGGGGAAGGTCACTTACCTCCAATAGCCTCACCAAAATCACCAAATTTCAAAGTTATGACACTCAAGATCAAGCTAATATAATGAAACATACAAACTAATTAACTAACCCCAAACTTTAGCAATTAACCAAAATGTATGCACGTTCGATCTAATTTGAACTTTTTCCTTCAAACACCTCAACTGAGAGAATACCATAACTATATTACTAATGGAATTTTGGAAAAAATAAAAATACTATCTTAAAATTTGACATAAAATTTTGAGAGAAGCTATATGAAATTGCCTCCTAAAGTTTCTATATTTTAGAAATTACATACTTTAAGGTAAATTACTTATTGGACCAAATTGGGCAAGAGGAGAGCCATACTTTCCCCCAACAATATGGCCCGGGAGCGGGCTTTGATATAAATCCTTAATTTCTAGATTTTCCCCCAATTTTTCTATAATTTTCTTTTGTCTTTTCTACATCTTCTTTTTATGTACCATATCAAAATTCGAATATATAGTTTTTTTTTTTTATAATGAAATTTTAATGCTAATTTCATGTTAAGGGCTAATTCATTAACTAATCTCATTAAAAAATGAAGTTATTAACATCCTAGAGTCAATGATCTAACCCCAAAAACCAAAATCCATCAAAGTATCACATTTAATACAATCAATTGGCCAAAATACCTCTAATATTGAAAAATACCCAAATTTTAAAACTCTATATTTTGGAAATTTGAAGAGTAGAATTACTAGTAAGAATTTCTTACCTTGGGGATGCTTTGATTGATCTTGGCTTCAAGGTTTCAACCACAATTTATTAGAATCACTAGTAAATTTTGAGATTCCTCCCTAGAATCCTATATAGCATACGTTTCATTTGATGATTTTAGTAACTAACAGAAGCTGATTAACTTAATTTTTCTAAACTACACTCTAAAAAAAAATAATAAATTATTCTTTTTATAATTTGATAATTAAGAGAATGAGATTTGAACCTTAAACCGGAGGGTATCAATTGAGCTATAAAGCTCTTGATATTACAAAAACATAAAGGGGAACACAGTAAATAATTAATACCAAAATTAATTTATTTTACGTCCTAATTTAATAAACTCTTTTCTTTTATCTTTTTCTTTGGGAGCATTACAATACAAAAATTTTCATAAGACAAAGACCAAAAAATCCAATATGTGATAGACAACTTTTGCAACGACTATATAAATTGCTGCCAAGCGCTTAGTAATCCTGTGGTTCTCTTGTATTGGAAGAATCAGTATTTATATCTCTCATCTCTCGTTACTGTAAATATTAAATTATTAAGGAAAAAAAAAAAAAAAAAAAAAAAAACCTATAAAATTGCCTAGCTACCACATCAAGAAAAATATAAGAAAATTGAACTCGGAGAAATGAAAAACGAAAGGCTGAGCAAACATGTATTTTGTAGTGTACATACTAGATAGAGACGTAGCCTAGGGAGACCATAAGAAAGTTACCTGTTAGCGGCAAAATGCAGATGGTAACTATTGAGAGACCTTGCCTATCACAGACACACCAGGATGTCGCTTCTCAAACTTGCTGCATATCCCACCCTTCCAAAAGCCACGTAGAGATGGCACTGCAATCAATACTCTTCAATCTTAGAATTTTCCACAGATCCTCCCAACTCCAGAACTGTTCCATAGTGCTGCAGATTCGGGCATTCCCTGACTTTGATTACTTTCAAGGATGGGAATCTTTTCATGTTCTCCAGCACCCCTGAGCTAGTCAAATTAGGCAGTTCCACCAGATGAAGCTTCTGTAAATTACACTGTTCATATTCTTCTACTTCAGTGGGCATAAACAGAGTCTTCAATTCATCACAGAATTTGACTTCAAGGATTTTAAGATTTTCTGGCAGCTGAGAAGAGGGAAAAACAACTTCAAGCATCGGACAACAATCTAAATACAGTTCTGTTAGATTTAGGAGACTCCCATGTTGCATTTCCCCACTGTAGACACTCTTCAATTTCGGAAGGTTTGATGCCCATAGAATGTTTAGATTTTTCTGCATTTCAACTTCTGCCTCTTCTCTGCAAAATATTGTCTCCATTTTCTTACACCTCTCCAACCAGCAGCCCTTCATTGCTTTCAAATTGCCCACACCCAAATTTGATAAGCTTTCGACGAAGTCATTTTCAATCAAAGACACATATTCGGCTTTCATGAGCACATCCTCAACACCACCAGGATACTCGTCAAATCCAATGATTTCCAAATACTTACTAATATTTTCAGGAAAAGAATGAGTTTGGAAGTAGATTTTTCTGAAGTTCGAGTCAACTCTATGCCAACAGATATCTCTACTTTTGTCTTCCTTCTTTTCTTTACAGGAAGCTTTGTCTTCCTTCTTTTCTGCGCTAGAAGTTTTGTCTTCCTTCTTTTTTTCTTCGCTAGAAGTTTTGTTATCCTTCTTTTCTTGTTCTGAAGCTTTGTTTTCCTTCTTTTCTTGCCCTGAAGCTTTGTCTTCCTTCTTTTCTTGGCTAGAAGTTTTGTCTTGCTTCTTTTCTCGGCTAGAAGCTTTGTCTTCCTTCTTTTCTTGGCTAGAAGCTTTGTCTTCCTTCTTTTCTGGGCTCGAAACTTTGTTTTCCTTCTTTTCTTGGATGGAACCTTTGTCTTCCTTCTTTTGTTGGATGGAAGCTTTGTCTTTCTTCTTTTCTGTCCTAGAATCTTTCCCTTCCTTCGGAAGATCACAAACAGAGAATTTAAATTCTTCGAAATATTTCTTCCATAACCCAGAATTTTCCTTCAAATATTGGAAAAATTGAATGCCACTCAATGACATGCAAGGCCTATTTTCTTTGAACTTGAAGATGCCACAATGATCCCAGTTTAGCTCCTCTGGTAAGTTCTTTATCTCCCCCCAGTCAAGTGTTTGAAGATCCTTTAAGTCTGGTAAATCAAGGTGCTTCAAGTGAGTCAACTCTGAGATCGAATAGAGAAATTTTTTTACCTCAGTCTCTTGTAAATCAAGAACTTTAGTCTCTTGTAAATCAAGAGACTCCAAATCTTTAAGTGACTTCAGATCTGGTAGTTGCTGTAATTCTGTACAACCTCTTAACTTTAGACCACGGAGATCGGTGAGTTTCTCAAGTGGTGGTAAAGATTGAATATTTGTCTTTGAAAGATCCAAAAGCTTTAGCTTTGTATACGTTTCCAAACTTGGAACAGTATCTGAAAGTTTACAACCTCCAAGGCAAAGCTCGGTAAGGTTGGTGAGGCTGGTGAGGTTGGACATTTGAGGTATCTTAATCTTAAGTTTTGTTCCTGATAGGTTGAGCAGCCTAAGGTGGACCATCTTCTCCAAGAATTTTGCTTCAACTTCTTTCAAAGGCTCTGCCAAAGGTTCTCCAGAAGACCCAGAGGATTTCTTTTCTGTTTCTTTTACTGATAATTTAGCTTCATTTTCTTTCGAAGGTTCTCTAGAGGACTCAGAGGACTTCTTTTCTGTTTCTTTTGCTGGTGATTTAGCAGCTTCGGTGTCTTTCAAATGCTCTGCCGAAGGTTCTCCGGAAGACTCAGAGGGCTTCTTTTCTGTTGCTTTTACTGGTGCGGAAGGTTCTCCAGAAGACTCGGAAGGTTTCTTTTCTGTTTCTTTTACTGGTGATTTAGCCTCAGTTTCTTTCAAAGGCTTTGCCAAAGGTACTCCAGAAGACTCGGAAGGTTTCTTTTCCGTTTCTTTTACTGGTGATTTAGCCTCAGTTTCTTTCAAAGGCTCTGTCGAAGGTCCAGAAGAATCAGAAGGTTTCTTTTCCGTTTCTTTTACTGGTGATTTAGCTTCATTTTCTTTCAAAGGCTCTGTTGAAGGTCCAGAAGAATCAGAAGGTTTCTTTTCCGTTTCTTTTACTGGTGACTTAGCTTCAGTTTCTTTCGAAGGCTTTGCCAAAGGTTCTCGAGAAGATTGAGAGGATTTATTTTCTGTTTCTTTTACTGATAGATCAAGCTCCTCCAGTTGTTCAAGGCCATCCAAGGACGGCAACTCAGACAAGTGTTCACAATTTTGTAGCAAAAGTTGGCAAAGCTTCTTGAGGTTGGCTATAGATGGTAGACTTTTAATTTGGGTGTTTGAGAAGTTGAGATAGCAGAGGTTAGTCAAATGTTCAAAGGACTCATCTTCGAATATAACCAAACTAGAGGCATTAGAAAGATCAAGTTTCTCAAGTTTAGTAAGCCCTCTCGTTTCTGGCAATTTTTTCAATGGGCAATTACTTAGAAGGAGCTGACGAAGGTTCCCAAGTTTGGAAATGGATGGCAGTTCTTCAATTTTAGTGTTTGAGAGGTTGAGACTACGAAGACATGTCATCCCTACAAAGGTATTTGGTGGGATTTTGACCAAATTAGAGACACCCGAAAGATCAAACGACTCAAGAGTAGAAAGGTTTGTAAAACTGGAAGGTAAACTAACAATTCCAGATTCAGATAAATCAAGGACTTTAAGGCCACCTTTGTTTTTAAAGGAATCATCATGGATTTGCTTCAGTGTAGTAGAACCAGAAAGACCCAGATTATGGAGAGAAGATAACGAATCAAATTTGGACAATCTGGTTATGGATTTGCAGTTTTTTAATATGAGCCGAGTGAGTGTTTTAAGTTCTTTTAGAATGGGCAAATGGTTAATCTGGGTTTGGGAAAGGTCAAGCATTTGAAGTTTCTCAAGATTTAAGCATTTGTCTTTAATTTTTACCAAAGAAGTAGAACCAGAAAGGTCAAGGACCTCAAGGTTGGCAAGTTTTTGGTTTGGTGGTATTTCCTTAAGTTTTTGGTTTGGTAGTATTTCTTTTAGGTATGGTAGTATTTCCAATTCAGAACACTCTTTAAGGATGAGACGACGTAGTTTAGTTAGCTTGGAAAGTGAAGAAGGCAGTGATTGAAACGGGACTGCAGAGAGGTTGAGGCTTTCAAGTTGTTGCATCTTCAGGAAAAAATCATCTGGAATTTTCTCCAAGGAGCTAGCACCAGATATTTCCAGAACGATTAAATTTTCATGGTTTTTGATTTGATCAATGTTAATCAACTGATCACAGCCCCTGAGCACAAGCAAGCGAAGATTAGTACTTTCAGACAAAAACCTGGGTAGTGACCTGAATCTGGGATTGAAAATGGCAAGAACTTGGAGTTTCTTCATGGGCTGAAAATCAGAAAACATTGTGTCGAGGACTTCCCCGGAGAGACGACTTCCATCTATCATGAGTGTGGAAACTTTGTTCCGATTTTTAGGACCGTATGGTGTTTTTATCATGCCTTCTCCTGGTGCAACTCGCCCAATGCCTAGCTCCTTTCCAAACTCAAGAATACTAGCCAATCCCAATCTCGATATCCCACGACCATGGCGATGATCATCAGGAACACTAGCCAATCCCAAGCTTGATGTCCGGCAACCATGGCAATGCTCATCAGGAACAGTAAGTGCTAGTTCGTCCATGGTAACAAGACCATCTTCGCGTAATTTCAGTATGCAACGATCTATAAGGTTCATCAAAATACAATGTCCCTCTTCATATGCCTTGTCAAACTGATCATTAACACCAACATATCCTTCGAGTATCCAGCAAGCTATCAACTCCTCATAATTGATGCCTCCAAATTTATGAAATAATTGCCTACTTTGCCAACAACAATTGATCAAAGCCATATCAGTGCAAGCCAACATGTCATACACAAAGCCCACTAGTGGTTTTACACCCAGAGATTCTGGTTCTTCCAGAGCACCTTTCAACATCCGAACTCCCGAGTCAAAATCATGTTCTTTAATATGATTTAAGGCTTCTGCTATCATAAGGATCATAGCTGGCAGACCCTCGCTCTTTTTAGCAATTTTTGTTGACAAATTTTCAGAATCTGACAGACCCTCGCTCCTTTCAGCAATTTCTTCAGATATTGTTCCAAAATCTGGATGGCGTGAAACATTTTTCTTGACTTTCGAATTCAATAGCAACAAAGAATCATGCTCAGACAAGGGTTCAATCTTAAAAACTTTCTTGTTGCTCCCAGTCTCAGGCTCAGTCACATCTCTTCTTGTAGTGATTAAAAACTTAAACACAACTTTATCATTTTGAAAAAGCAGCAGAATTTCTTTCAAGTAGTTCATTATTTCATTTTCTTTCATCTCTTCAGGAAAACCATCTAGAATTACTAGACACGTCCCTAGACACGTCGGTCCTTTTTCAAATATGATTTTCAGACTTTCTGGTATTTTAGATATCATTTTCAATTTTTTTGATATTTTAGATATCATTTTCTCTCTCTCTTTCTCTGGTATTTCAGATTTAATTTTCTCTTTCTCTTTCTCTTTCTCGGATATTTCAGATTTCATTTTCTCTTTCTCTGGTATTTCAGATTTCATTTTCTCTTTCTCTATCTCTGGTATTTCAGATTTCTCTTTCTCTGGTATTTCAGATTTCACTTTTTCTTTTTCTTTTTCTTTCTCTGATTTCATTTTCTCAAGCAGAACAGATAAAAGTTGATTTTTCTCAAATATCATTTTCTCAATCTCAGATTTCATTTTCACAAGCTGCACAGAAGATAAACGTTCATTTTTCTCAAATATCATTTTCTCAAGATCATCAAATCCAATTTTCTCAAGCTCAGCAGATAAACGTTTCTTTTTCTCAAGCTCATCAGATCTCATTTTCTGAAGCACAACAGTCATATCAATCCTCACTTCCTGAAGCATATCAAATCTCAGTTTCTCAAATCTCAGTTTCTGAAGCATATCAAATCTCAGTTTCTCAAGCTCATCAGATCTCATCTTAGTAAGCTTCTCAGATATTCTCTCCATCAGGCTACACTCCGACGCCTCCTTTTCGTCATCTTTGAAAGCAGTGTCATCTCCCGACTTCCCAGTCCCATCATCTGTTGCCTTCTTTTCATCGTTGACATCGTCAATGACAGTACTATGATCTTCCCACTCCTCAGCAGTAGAAAGTATAGATAACTGATGGGCAATGCTCACGCAATGAGGCCTGTGATCCCCTGGATTCGGAAAGATGAGATCCCCTGATTTCGGAAAGCTGAGATCATTCGGAAACACCCAAATAGTCCCAAAACATATGCCGTCCTGCATTGCCAGTTTGCTGATCTCGCTGGCCTCCCATTTTTTTCTTGCCTCGCCCTGCTTTGCCCTTCTGATCTCGCATGTGCCCACCTGCATTGCCCCGCCGATCTCGCATATGCCCACTTGCTTTGCCCGTTTGCTGATCTCGCTCGCCATCAATGTTTTTCCTACTCCAGCTCTTCCAGTCAGAACAATTGTTGTCACATTCTCGTCCATCAAATCTCGCACTATATCATCTATCTGTTTCTCTTCTGTTGCCAACGCAGATGCTATAAAACCCAAAAACAAAAACCACTTTAGAATTTTGATCCCAATTTATTAAGCAAACAAAATCATTGTGATTTTAGAACATAGGGCATCTAACATATGAGGTTTGGGTAACCTACAAACATATCCATTCCATACTATCAATTTTGTGTTTTAGACCCTTGTGCTTTTGGGTTTATCTTTGCCCATCTTCTTGTCAAATTTTTATTTTTTATTTTTTTTATAGTTGATTTGGACGGATTGAGCTGGGTGCTGAATGGGTTTTGGTCTGAAATCTCTTGTTGTTCTTTGATTGAGAGAGAATCTAGAAGATGGGGAGGTTGAGGAGGAGACTCAGAGAGACCAATGGCAGAGACACATGGAGGCCATACTGATACAGATATTTATATTTACAAGCATTTTGTAAGAAAAATAACATTTTACCCCTCAAATTTCAATGTTTCTAATTATATTTTTATTCTAAAAATATATATTATAAGCATATCCTATCAAAATATATGTGAAATGATGATATTTAAATAAATAAACAAAAAATATAAAAGGTTATAAATTAGTATAAAATGTTTATATGTATTAATGTAATATTGCATCTCCTAATTTTATTCATTTCTTATTAATCCAGTATGTTTTCAGCAAATGTTAGAAATAGTGTGTAAACTTATTGAGCACAGGATGATGTAAACTTTTTCTTAAGGCTTACATTAGATACTTTGATTTATAAGTACAATAAATTTCAATGATAATATTCCAAAGGAAATGCATGAAAGCGGTGTGATTAAAGCAATCCCAAATCAAATGATTCTAATTAAAACATTTTTAATCACGGGGTGTGACTAGAATATACTCAAATGTGAAAGAATACATATATCTTTTCTTTTTCTTTTTTCTAGTTTTTTATAACCATTTAAATATTATACAAAGATCCTATCAAAACAAATATATCTTATACAAAGAGATTATTTTTTTAAATAACTACTTTTAAAATGAATTTTATTTTGAGAATAATTATTTTTAATTTTGTCATATTTATTCATTTTAAATTTAGTGTAATTTGATTCTATTCACAATAAATAACATACATATATATAATTTTATACGTTTATATAATTTTATACATTTATAATATTAAGGTAAACCACTAAAAAACTACATCCCCTAAAGAATGATTTTTGACTCTGCTATTCCAGAGAGAGAACTTGATTGAGACAGAGAAGAAGAAGAATATTTGAATGCTTTTTTTTAAATAAAAATAAAAAGAGATTAATTAAAAGAAAATTTTTAATTAGATTTTAATTTTAGTGAAAAAATATTAAATCTTATTTTCAAAATGAATTTTCAACAATTGATGAAACGTACTAGAGTGGTCAATTTAGTCATTCTCAAATAGCGGTGGACCCAAAGAAGGGCCCAAGGGGGCCTGGGCCCTCCTTGACCCTAGGAAAAAAAAAAAGAAAATTAGTAGGTAAATTGGGTATCAAATTCGTGTTTAGGGAATTTGGGCCCCCTCCCCTCCAAGTGCTTATCAGCCCAGCCCTAGCCTAACAGGGGAAGATAAGCCGTTTAACCTAATTCCAAATTTAAAAATAAAAACAAAAAACAAAATGAGAGAGACAGACGAGACGAGAGAGACTAGAGAGATAGAGAGACAGAGAGATAATCAAGCATCAACCACCACTGGCCACTGACCCACCAACCATGCTGACGGCACTGGCCTCTCCAACATCCAATTTCAAGTATTTATTCCCTCTTTTAAAACCTAATAATGATATGATTTTTCTCTAATGCTCTTTCTCTACACCATACGTTTACAGGTTGTATATGTGATTGTGGTGTTTGTTTTTTTTGCTGAGGATGATTGTGAATTGAATATATTAAATAATTGATCCGTGAATTTGTGATTGTGTTTGTGAGTCTGTCTCGCAGAGACTGAAAATTATTTTTGTTGTGAGTATAGAGAGAGTAGGGGCTGTAAAAAATATAAAATAATGTTTATTTGTTATAAAAATGTTGTAAACGTGGCACTTCTCTTTCAAATATGAATGTTTTTAATGTGTTTAATTTTGATATTATCAGTGGTATGATAGTGAGTTTAGAATGGTCAAAAAAATTCTTAATGTTGATGGTGGGTAAGTAAGGGTGTGTTTGGGGCGTGGGTGAGTAACAAAGATTAAAAAAATATATATATAATATAATATAATATAAAAAGACAAATAAATAATATAATAAAAATTTCATAACTATTTTTTCTTATACTTCGGCCACTTAGCTTGAAATCCCAAGTTCTTCCTTGTTCTCAAACATAGATGTCTATTTGCATCTGTCACAAATTTGAGGAGTTCTTTTACATGTTGACCTATTTCATATTATAATATGGTTTTCACAATTGTGTCCTCACCTTGTTATTCTTTCTAACATGTTAGAAATTTTTATTAAATTGGTTTTATTTAGAAATTTTCTACACTTTTCATACTTGAATTAAACATGTGAAGTCTTAGTCAAAGGAACCAACGATTTGAATGAGATATTAGTTATTGAACATTGACATTATGTGTTTGTTTGGATTGGCGTCTGCGGCGGCTGCGTTTGTATTTTTTTTTTTTTTTTTTTCAGCTCAGCCGCCTCTTGCACTGTTCATGTCCCATGAACAATGCAAATAGGCAAATAAACAATGCTAAACAATAGTGAATAGTTATGAACAATAACTGGAAATTTTTTTTTTATTGTTTTAAGTTTTCAACAAAATAAGCGGTATCCAAACGCACACTATATATGCGATTTTAGATATGAACCAATGTGCATATCGTTAGTATAGAAACTAGTTTCTTCTATAACTTAACACTATGACTTCTGAGGTTGATAAAATATACAGTTAGAAAATCTAGTGTGAAGGTCGAGAAATGTAGTAAGGGACAGTTGGATCCTTTGAAAGGGGATTCACTAAATAAGGTTTTGTAAAACACTACTCATGAGGCTATCTATATCTTCTATTGTTTTGTGTTTTGTTATTGCACTTACATTGGCTGTCATATTTGTGGTGGACTTGATGGTTGTCTGTAATTTCTTATTTGTTCAAAATTGGAGACATCTACTTCAAAAATAAAAGTAGCTTAAACACATCTATCTTTCATCATTAATTTTTAATAGGAGATTTAAAATATGTGTTTATGAGAATAATATTTTGTTATGGTACTCTCTATTTTATATTGAATAAATATATGATATATTCTAAGCCCTCATTTGGGAGTAGTGAATGGAATGAAATGAAAATGAATGAAGAGAATAATTTAGAATATTATTCTCTTTCCTTATTTGGAAGTTTTAATAGAGTGAATGAAATGGATAGGAGGGAACGCTCATTCCTTTCTATTCCCTTAAAACTTCAAATTACTCCTGAAATTTGAATGAATTAGAGGAAATAAAATTAGATTTAATGACTTTTTTTACTAAAATTTCCAAAATACCCCTATATATTCAGTCATTTATTTTAAAATATGGATCTAATAATAATATTTTCATAAAATGATTTCATTCATTTTCCTTTATGTTACTCCCAAATAAGGTTACTTACATTTCATTCATTTCCATTCCTTTATTTTAAAATATCCAAACAAGGCTACTTAATTCTATTCATTTCCTTAGCTTAAATACATTCCATTCCTAAATGCAAAAACATTTAGTGGCTATTTGCCCATTATTTCACTATAAGGTATAGTTGGATCATTTGAAAGGATATTCACTTAATAAAGGATTGTAAGACACTATTCACGAGGCTATCTCTTCTATTGTTTTGAGTTTTGTTATTGCATTTACATTAGTTGATGTAGTACAGAATCTAAAATTTAATTTTTGTAATTCATTAATTTTAGTATTTTTATGTAATTTTTGTTATTTTAGGTTTTAAGTGCTTTTAATACTTTTTAAGTCAAATATGGTTTCTATTATGGTTAGGTATTAATTAGAAGTTATTTTAGAATATATTGTCTTTCAAATTTTACAAAGCCTTTAAATAGGTCTCTAAGTTTGTAAACGTTTTTCCAGGGCTCATGGTTGTGGGTTATGGCGGAGTATTAGTGAAGGGTGGGAAACTTTCGCTAAGACTTTCTCTTTTGTGGTGGGGGATGGTTCTCGTATTTTTTTTTTTTTGCCATGATAAGTGGATTGGGGATGTTCCTCTTAAAATTCTTTATCCTCAGTTATTTTTGTGTTCAGCCAATAAAGAGGCTTGTATTTCTGATGTGTTAAGCCCTCCAGTGGGTGATAATGACAGAGTGTGGAGTTTAAGATTTTATAGGGAATTCAATGATTGGGAGTTAGCGGCTTCCTACTCCCTTCTTCATTTCATCCAAACCCCGAATTCCTAGAGGTGGAGGATGTGACAGGCTTTGTTGGGATCTTAATGGAAGTGGGAAGTTTGATACTCGGTCTTTTTATCATAAGATTCAAAATGCAGCTCCTTCCACTTTCCCTTGGAAGGGCATTTGGAAAGTTAAGGTTCCTAAAAAAGTGGTGTTTTTTTTTTTTTTTTTTTTGTGGACAACAGCTCATGGTTAGATTCTAACCTTGAATAACCTTATACTTCGTGGTCGCCATTTGGCGAATCGTTGTTGTATGTGCTATTGTAATGCGAAATCTGTGGATCACCTGTTACTTTTTTGTCCGATAGCTCATTCTTTGTGGATGTATATGCTTTGGTTGTTTGGGATCGATTGAGTCATGCCAGGTTCAGTTGTGGACTTATTATTTTGTTGGTATCATTGGTTTGGGAAGCATAATTCTAATATTTGGAATTTGGTTACAGGCTGTTTAATGCGGACTATCTGGACTGAATGGAATCAGTGGTCTTTTGAGGATGAGGGGAAAACTGTGGTTCAATTATTAGAGTTTTGCCAGCGGACCCTCTTTGATTGGTCTCGATGTTGGGGTTTCTCAGATTGTTCTACCCTTATGGATTTTCTTTCGTCTATTAAAATAGATTAGGGGCTACTTATGTCTTTTTGTTCATTTTTGTTCCTTTGTTCACTACAGTGAACTCTTTGTGTTTTTCTTGCTATTCTTTTATTAATAATATTCTTTTCTTACTTATCAAAAAAAAAAAGTATTATTGATATTAATAAAAATTCATATTTTTATCTATTGTTTCTCTAGTAGATTCTAGAACCCTTTCTCATTGCGAATTCAAGGAATTCTCATGGATTTGAGGTTATTCCTTAGACGAAAAAATGTTTTGTTTCTTGTTTTTCTAGAACTAGACATGTTTTGCATCTTGACGCTTTCACATCCCGCATCATTAGTTGCCATATTTGTAGTGATGAGGTTTAAGGTTTGTTATTTATTTATTTTTTTGGTCCATAACTAAAGGCATCTACTTTAACAAAAATTAAAAAAAATTAAAAAAAATAAAAACATCTATCCAAAGTCTTTAATTTATTTAATAAGAGATTTGAATTAAATATGGGTTTATAAGAATTATATTTTGCTATATTTCTCTCTCCCTGTTTTGTACTGTGTTGAATAAATATATGATGTATTCCTTTTTTTCTTTTTCTTTTTTTAATGAATGAAAAATGGGTAGAGGGGTGACCTAAATTGGCATCTTCTACTTGGGCGTTACCATAGTGACACTCTACTCGCTGGGACCGGGCTTGTGAGAGCAAGAGATCTGGATAAGTCATAGTTGTGCACTCAGCCCCATCAAGGACGCTAGTGAGTATGAGTCGAAAGTATGAAGTTATTTTCCAAGCGCTTTCCATTGTAGAATTTGAACTTAGGACCTCAACTTCTCAAACCCTTAGGAGTGAACCCAAGACTTCTAGACCAACCACCCATGTTGATAATATATGATGTATTCTATTTTTAGTGCAAATGTGTTGTATTGTGTATTTTACTTGTAGTGCAAATGAATTGTATTATGTTCCATACTATTTTAAGTGATAGCAAAATAATTGAAAATTTATTTTTTTGGGGAAAAGAATTTTATGTTTGGGGTACAATTTTCCCCTGACACGTTGCCATTCCTACAAACTGGCCATAAGATTTAGGAATATTGGATAGTGGTGGACTTTACGAGCACCTCCATTCTAGCGTGTAACAGAGTTTGGTAAAAGGCTAAATTTTATTACCTTATTGGTGAAGGGGAAAGGCTGGCAGCCATTCCCACTTTCTTCTTCTTCTCTTTTTTTTTTTTTTTTTTGGTTGTTGGAGAACGATTCATGTCTCCTTGACTTGAATTTATACCTGTTTAAATTTTGTTACTTTTCTATTTTTATGGTTTAGAATTATTTCTTCGGCGCCCAACGTCTTAATTTTTATTTAATCATACAATATATTAAAATAATATAACCCAATATTTAAATAAAATCCAATACTCTAATAAAACCCAAAATCTAATAAAATATTATTTTTTAAAAAATACCATCTTATTACAATACCATCTTATTTATAAGAGCACTCACAAAAAAGTTACTAAAATGACTAAATAGTCATTTTAGCTACTCAAACACTGAAAACATGCCCACAGTAAACTTGCCAATGCTATTGGTAAAAAATTTTGCCATATTTTGCCTTCATGCTACAGTGAGCTGTTATCAATAACAGCTCACTGTAGCACGCAGGTAAACACAAAAACAATTTTTTATTGGCCAATGACTTTTTTTTTCCCCATCAGTCTCCTCTCTTCTCTTCCCTCTCTTATTTCTCTCTTCTCTCTTCGCTCACTACTCACTCCTGTGCCTCTGTTTGTGCGTGGTGGTTCGGCGTTTATGGTCCAGCGATTGTGGTCAAGAGGCACGGTGGTGGTTAGGTGATTGTGGTCAAGGGCACGGTGGTGGTCAGGTGATTGTGGTCATGAGGCACGGTGGTGATGTAGGTCTGATTTGGTGGGTGAGTAGGCTGATTTGGTGGGTCTCGGTGGCGATTGTGGTCCGGCGGTTCTTGGGTTTGATTTGGTGGGTGAGTGGGTCTTGGTTGTTTGTATCGGAGGTGCCTCGGCGACGGTTGTGTGGCTGGATTGGGCTGGGTTTGGTTCGGATTCGAGTTCGGGCTTAGAGGTGGACAGAACTTACACAACGTTGGGGTTTTGTTTTTCTTTTTTGTTGTTTTACTTGATTTCTTGTCTGGGCTGCTGGGCAAAGTAGTTAATGATGGTGGATTTTTTTGCTTGGGTTGCTGGGCAACGATGGTGGGTTCGGTGGCTGGTTGTCTCGTGGATAACGATGGTGGCTCATGGTGATTGTAGTTGAACAACTTGAGCTTCGGTCATGGACTTTCAGAGGGAGTGCTTGAAAAGACAGTTCCGATCTGTGGGATAGAAAGACATTTTTGGTGAGATTGAGGATTTGATGGTAGTGGGTTATGGATGTTTGTGGTGGTTGTTTGGGATTTATGCAGGCCTGTGGTGGTTGGTTATGGGTTTGTGGAGGCGGTGAGCGTCTAGTTGAGGGTTTGTGGATGTGGTGAGGGAGAATGTTCCAGAAGCGAGAGAGAGAGAGAGAGAAATGAATAAAAAAAATGAAAAGTTTTTAGCTAAAGTGAAAAATAGATATTTTGAGGTTGGCTATATTACAAAAGGAAATTGTTAAAATAGATAAAATAAGTTTTTGAGTTATTAAAAATTAAAAATTTTAAGTGTTTTTTTGCTGTGAATGTGTGTAACACAATTGTAAATTTACCATTAGAGTTCTGGATAATGCACACCTTTACGGTTTTGATGCAATAAATATCCAATCTGGGTGCTAATGCTCTTAAAAAAGGCAAAATGAGAATGTTCGTATTAAATCTGGTTTTTTTTATTTTTATTTTTTGAAGTCCTTGCCTTTTATTATAATTTTTTGTTTTGGGTTCTCTTTTCATAATTTTTGTTATATAATCTAGGTTTTGGTTTATTGGTGTTTTGATTTCAAGAGAATGACTATATGGAGGTTTCAAGAGATTTACTCAGGCTGTGTTTACCTGGGTTAATTTTAGCGGAGCTTGAGGATATTTTAGATCTTTTCATATTTAGTTGAGGATATTTTAGACTTTATCTAATGGAATATTTTAACAATTTAACAGAGAGTAAATTATGAGTTTTGTCCCCAATATTTATCTTATGTGTCAATTTGGTCTTTAATATTTCAAATGTATTAATTTAGCTTCTAATATTTTATTATTATGTCAAAATGGTCAGATAGAAAATGTTTACATAGTTAATGACCAACACTTTTTTTAAAAATTGCTAAAATGCAAAATGCACATTCTAAATTTAACTAAAATTTATTTCAATATTTTAACTTACTTTCATTCAATGGAATTATCTAAATTAAATCAAATTGTTCAATTCAAGCCTTTTATCCACTTTTGTTAAAAAAAGTGTTCTTAAGTATGAAATTAACTAATGAAAAAAGATTTTTTGAAAAAAAAATTTAGATAAATTTTTTTATTAATTTTATGGAGACTTTTCAAGTGAAAAATAAAAATTTTTAAGGGTGTTTAGCTTTTAATATTTTATTATTATGTCAAAATAGTCCTTATTGATAAGTCTTAGATAAAAAATGTTTACATGGTTAATGACCAAATTTTTTTTAAAAAAAATTGCTAAAATGCAAAATGCACCTACTAAGTTTAACTAAAATTTATTTCAATCTTTTAATTTACTTTCATTCAAAAAAAAAAAAAAATAATCCTTAAGTATGATATTAACTAATGAAAAAAGATTTTTTGAAAAAAAAATAGATAAATTTTTTTATTAATTTTATAGAGACTTTTCAAGTGAAAAATAAAAATTTTTAAGGGCATTTTTTTAAACAAAATTGGATAAAATACTTGAATTAAATAAATTTAAAACTTAGAGGATGCAATTGAATAAAAGTAAAATTAGAGTATTGAAATGAATTTAAGTCAAATTTAGATGGTATAACTTGCATTCTTAGCAAAAAAAAAAAAAAAATGATTTTCAACTGCCATGTCAGCATAAACTTATTAAAATAATAATAATAATAATAATAAATGATGACTTAGAAACCTCACGGGTAGGGATGACAATTTTGCCCTGCCCCTCCCCCGCTTCGCCCCGTGTGGGTTTTCCCCGCCCCGCAAAGGTGATGGGGCGAGAATGGGACAAGATTTTAGCCCCGCACCACGGGGCGGGGCGGGGATGGGTTTAGATCTTTTAGACCCGCCCCGCCCTTTTCCATCCCCACCCCGCCTCGCCCCAACCCGCCCCGCCCCGCCCCGCCCGCATTGCTAAGAGTTATAATTGTAAATTTTCGTACCCTAAAACCTTACTATTTAAATAACATATCAATATTAGCTTATTTTATTCTCCTCAATGTGATTCTTTACCTTTATTTTGTTATGTGTTATACTATGAGTTTTGTTTTTCTTTATGATTGTCTTGTTAAACGCTTGGATATACTATTCAATTTTTTCTAAAAATTAATTTGATTTGATGAGATAAATTAAGTTATAATTTCAAGTGTATTTTTATTAATGAAATAGGTTTTATTAAAAAAATTTGTACTAATTGTAGGTCAAATTAACACAAAGTAGAGTTTTACAGAGTGGGGCGGGGCTTCGCAGGGCCCCAAGGGGCAGGGATGAGGCAAGACAAAATCATGCAGGTCGGGGACGAAGATCCCATCTTTCGGCCCCGCCCCGCCCCATTGCCATCCCTACTCACGGGCAAGCGTTGTTCTTTCATTCATTGAGATATGATAAGATCAAAATCCCTAAGACATTGTTGTTTGAGATCCAAGTAAGAAAGTTGTGGAGAAAGGTAATTAAGGGAAACGATGAAGATTCAACCTGCGCACTGCGCAGACCTCCAAGAGTTATATGGGCGATGTGCAGTGATGGAGCTACAGTTGGATATAATGTATTAAATTTAGCAATTTGTTTCAATAAATTTGCATTTTGCCCCATTAATAATATTATTGATCTTTTTAAAAGCTATAAAAAATTTATTGACAAGCTCAAAAATATTAGCCCTAAGAGCAAACTTAAGCCCAATCAACATCCAAAACAAACCCATGCAAGGCAGCAAAAAAAAAAAAAGCCTAAGCCGATTCTAACAACTAGCCTAGGAGAACACCCACACACACTTGATATTACAATTTACAACACACAAGACACCCAAAAAATAAAAGGAAACGAAAACAAAACAAAACCCTAACTTTCTAAGAGCATCCACAGCAATGGATCTATAATTTTAGCTATTTAGCATCAATAAAAGTTACTTTATCTATTTTACCTACACACATGTTGCAGCAGTGGATCTATTTTAATTTTTAACACAATAAAATAATATAAACACCATAATAAAATAATATATCTACTACAATAAAATAATCTATCTCACAACAATAAAAACACTACAAACCCATCCACCAACCAAGAACAACCACCCACAACCACCCAACAACAACCACTGCCAACCAAAAACTACCACACAAATCACCACCACCACCATTAGAAACCCAACCCACTCCACTGCCTATCAAAACCCACTGCAAAACACACTAAAATCCACCGAAACTCATTGTGAAACAAACTGAAACCCACTGCAAAACCCAACCCAACCCACCGCCACCAGCCACCACAGCCCACACCCACTGCCACAGCCACCGATACCCATTGCCAAACTCACCGATACCCAACCCACAAACCCAAAATCAAATCACAAACTCAAACCCACTTTGAAATCAAACACAAAACTGAAACCCACTGCAAAACCCAACCCAACCCATCGCCACCAGCCACCACCGCCCACACCCACTGCCACAGCCACCGATACCCATTGCCAAACTCACCGATACCCAACCCACAAACCCAAAATCAAATCACAAACTCAAACCCACTTTGAAATCAAACACAAACCCGCAGCGCTCTTGAGTTCGATGAAGGCGGTGCCGGTGGAGCTTGGATCGACAGTGAAGCTTAGGTCGGCAATGGAGCTTGGATCAGCGATGAGATGGAGGACTAGGCTTGTCGGCATTCAGTGAGCAGTGAGATGGGTTGGCGGCGTGGGACGGCAACGTGGGCGATGACGATGAAGATCGGCGATGATGAAGCAGAGAGTAGATGAGGGAGAGAAAAAAAAAAATGGGAAGGAAAGAGGAAGAAAGAAGAGAAGCCGGAGAGAGAGAGAGAGAGAGAGGAAAAAAAAGAAAGAAAAAGTATTTTTTTAATTGAAGAGGAGAGAGAAATTCAATAAAATAATATATAATTTTTTAGCTTTGATGAACAGTGCACATCTATTTATAGATGTGCACTGTAGCAATGAAGCTAAAAATTATAGATTTAGCTCCACTGCTGTGAGTATGATTTTGGGGTTAGTGTAGCTAAAATATAGCAATATAGTATTATAGCTACACTATTGCAAATGCTCTAAGTGAGACCTGGGAGTGGGAAGGGCTGGGCAGCGGCAGTGGCAGCACAACAAGCACAGGCACAACACAACAGAGCAATAGCAGAAGCAAGAAATAGATCAACACCACACTACCATCAGTCCACTACCCCCAAATTTGGTATAATATCTAATCTCTCTTCTTCTTTTTTCTTATTATGGGAATATGAATGTCTAATCTCTCTCTCATGTCTGAATCTCTAGTGCAAAAAATTGCTAAATTTTTGTTGGTTGATAATCTGAGTTGTGAAAGAGAAATAGAAAAAAGAGGCAGAGAGATGAGAGAACTCTCTACAGTCTACACACTAACCGAAAATATGAGAGCGAGAGGGAGAGAGGTAAAGTTCTCTCTTTAATAAAGTGAAAGTAATTAAAAAAAAAAAAATAGTTGTGACTAACACATCACATCACCCATGAGCTGTGCATTGCGTTTGACAATGTTAAATTTTGTCTGTATTCTTTTTTGTTTTTTGTTTTTTTGAGCTGATTGTATACAGTGCTTGCCTATTAGTGTGTTTTAATTATTTGTTGAGGCTTTTCTGCCGTGTGTAATGAGTGCTTGTTAATGCATTTTAATGTATTAAAAAACAAAAATTGTGTATTTGTTTTTGTTAATGGTTTGTTAATGCTAATTGAATGTTTATTGGAGTTAAAAAAAAAAAAAAATTGTTTATACTTTTGCCTCCATGTGGATAAGATTCAGGGATTTTATTTAAATTTTGCCATCTGGTTGAAGAGGACGATTTGGAGAGATATCATGGTGATGGCATGGATGTGGAAGGGACTAAGTTTCATTTGATTTAAAGGTTGGTTGAGATGGGAGCGATTTGTTTGATTGATTGTATCTTTCTTGAGTGTCATTAGTCATTACAATAGATGCAGAGTCAGCAGAGGTGTCATGGTGAGAGTAGTGTCAAGTATCAGAAGACTCATGCTCAGTACTGGATCATTTTTATTCACTTAGAGAGAGTGGGGTTCTTGTACATCAATGGTGGTCATCGTATGACTTGGTTCCGATTTTACTTTAAAATTTTTGTTTTAGATAGACTCTTGCTTATTCTTCACAGCGAAGAAAGAGAGATGAAAGTGAAAATGGTTGAGGAGATATAGAAGAAGAGACTGCCTGCACGAGAGAGGGGTTTTGAAAAAAAGTACGCTACGTGCACAAACTATTTTATGAAATACAGTAATATTTTTACAAACTGCTATTGTGAATAATTTTTTATTGGTTTTTATTTGAGCCTATTATTAATAACATTTTTTTAATTATCAATAATCATTAACCACATCAGCAGTTTATAAAATATTTTATAAAAAAATTTGTATTTCTAGCATTATTTTTTAAAAAAAACATAAAATTTTAATTATTTTTTTAATGTTTATGCTGATGTGGCGGACTATTTGGCATGAATATATATTTTTTAAATTTTGGTCATCACTCATCATTCATGTTAGCATTTTAACATAGCATGCTAAATTTTACATTTGACTACAAATGTAAAATAATATGAGTTTAAATCATTTATATCCTAAATCAATCCCAAATACGTTTAAATTTTACAATTTTTATCTTAAAGACATTCCTTTAGATTTGAAAAACCCAAAGCAGTACTAAAGCAGCCAACTTATCTTACTCTAAGAGTAGTATTCACAACAGCCTCCTCAAGCTTGTACTATATAAAAACAATGGTGAAATTTTATCAACAAAGTTTCAAGAATTTAAAATACCACATGCAATTAAAATTTTATTACTGTATAACTTACAGTGATTTTTTTTCTTTTATTTTTGTCATGTATTTTATTATCCAATTTTGCAATATTCGACAATATTCGTAAAATTATTATTTTTAATTTGTGATTTTTAATTGACTTGTGAATCTCAAGGATATACTGCCAACGTAAAATAATACCTAAAAGTTTGGTTAGTTAGGTTAAGGATGGAGAGAACGCTGTCAAACCCGAACCTGATAAATCTTTCATATCCTAAATCAGTCCCAAATGCTTTTAATTTTTAAAATTTTATCTTAAAGCCATTCCATTTAGATTTGAAAAGGCCAAAGCAATACCAAAGCAACCAATATATGTTACCATGAGTTTGTTTTTTTTTTTTTTTTTTTTGAGGAGATATCTTACGAATGATGTGAGCTCAGTTATCTAAAAAATGAAAATATAAATATTTAACCAAATCAATCTGTCTAAAGCACTTTTGCACAAAATCAAACCATATCTATCATTTAATCCAAAAAGTAATATAAGACAATAAGTAGATGTGAAAATAAAAATAAAATAACAATCAAAGAATATAACTAGATGTGGCAATATCGACCGGCATGGAGAAGAAGAGTTAGAATGGATCCGTACCCGGACTTGAAGCATTATCCTTGGGAAGGAGTTCCGTTATTTTGTTTCTCACGGTTTGATCAGCTTGCTCCAACTTTGTTTGTTTTGGAGATTGTTCTGGCATTGTTTTTTCTGAAGATTGTTGGGACATTGTTTGTTTCGGAGATTGGTCCGACATTATTTCAATACCTATACCAAAAGAAAATGTATGAAACCCAAACGTTTCAAAACCCTGATGAGTTAAAAAATTAAAACCCAAACTTATCTTATATATAGCTATTATTAGGATATTCAGCAACAAATAAATTCTATCAATCAAGTGCACATCCTTTATAAAACAAAGAATGCATCCACGCAACACGTTTGTAATCCAAAACAACTTGATAATTCTCCCATTAAAAAAAGCACTGTTTATTCAACCTATATGCTCACCATTATATTTGAGAGAGAGTAGTCAAAAAGGAAAAAAACACAACGGAAATTTAGTGTTTGGGGATCTATGGGGGGAGGAAAAGGTTCAAGTTTGTAATTGTCTTTCCAAAATTTAAAAAAAAAAAAGTTACCAAAAAAGTAAAAAGAGAACAAGAAGAAAAACCGTGTGTAAGAAAAATAATAGATAATAATAAAGGCGAGAATTAAAAATTTTGAAACTTTTGATGACAAAATTTAGTAGTACCACTTACTATTTATACTTTATTTTAAAGACTTCAGAAATAAAAAGTTTCACATAAAATTTTAGTAATAGAATTTTAATTAGATTCCTTAGTGGAATTATATATAATTTTAAGAATTTAAGAAGTTTTAAGTATGTACTCACACACACACACACATATATATATATATATGTATGTATAAGAGAATCATGTAAAAAAGTAGCACACTAGAATTGTGTCCATGCCTTATCAAAAAAAATAAAAAATAAAAATAAAAATAAATAAAAAATTGTGTCCATGCAATGCTTGGTTTAATAAAAACTAGAAAACTAAAAAAAAAAAAAAAAAATTTATTTCTGTAATATCATTGAAATAGAACAACTATATAGACAGTAAAAAAAATTTTAAAAAAATAAAAGAAAATAACTTAAATTATGTGGTAAAAAACTTGACGTAAGATTGAGTTATTATCAAAACTAAAAATTATAGTACATTATTATGTTTATTTTAAATTTCTTAAAACTTTCATATTAATATTGTTAAATTTGTAGAAACTTTTATAATAGAATTTTACTTAAAACAAATTATATTAGTAATATTAATGTACTCTTTGTGCCCTGCTCCGTAGAGATATAATATGACGTGTAGTACTTATGATACTACTCTGCTCCTTCAAATTTTCTCAATATTAGAGAAGTTTTTTATTTTTTAAAAGGACAATATTAGAGAGGTTAAATAGGAACTTTGGGAAATTAATACTCTCTCTCTCTCTCTCTCTCACAATAAAAGAAAAACATTGGAAAGATTCCTCGATCCTTCCCTTTTCTCTCTCCTCTGTTCAAACATCCATAATCTACAACTTTAGCAACAAAGAAAAGTAGATAGCAACCAAAGCTGAAATGTACATGTGCACACCATTTGTTTCGAGCTATGCTGGCAATATTCAATAAAGAGCATAGAAAATAATATGGTGATAAGAAATAATTTAAACTCAAAAATAGCAACGACCATAAGGAAGAAAGTGAAAAACCTGGTAACTTGTCTGGGCTTGAGAGCACAATCACTTCAACCTCTCTCAAAGTAAAACAACTTGTGAATGTGTCCTCCTTCTCCTAACTCCCGTCCTTTTATAATCTCCTAAATAGCATAAGAATAAAGTAAGGTGGAATCTTTGGACTTTATTCTATGAAAATTTTCCTCCAAATACATATGGAAATTTGTAGATTGTTAATGTGAATGTTTTAGGAAGTAGACATATATATATATATATATATATATTTTGAGTATCTCTCTCTCTCTCTCTCTCTCTCTCTCTCTATATATATATATATATATATATTGTGGTTATAATAATACATAAACACCCATATATATTATACATAAACTATATATGAAAACTAGAGTAAATAGATATACTCAAAATTTGGTGACATAGTTTTGCACGTAGTTGCTAAAAAAATTCCCACAAGTAAGTTGTACCAGATACATGAAGAATAAAATTAACAATTCAATAATAATGATATAAACAAAAGAGAAGATATATATATATATATATATATATATATATATAATATGACTATTTCTTAATATATGCCTATTCAATCATTTATCATCTATTAAAAATTGAAGTCAATATTCTTTAAATTGTGAAATCATATTATTTATTTTTTACAAAATTTTGAAACATTTTTTATTTCAATATACAAAAATCAAACGTTAGAAAACTATCTTTCATTTTATTGCGAAACTTATATTTTTTAATATTCATAATTGAGAATACTTGTTTGGTAATTACAATAGAATTGGAAGAGTAAACACAGATACAACTATTCTATAAAGGAAATTGCATGAACTACAAAATTTGAACTTTATATTTATTATCAATATACGTCCAGTATTCATTTTACTAATAAATTAATTAAGATTGATAAGTAAAAAATTAAACTTAAAAATAACACCAAAACTCATCAACAAAAAATGAAAAATAAAAAGCACTTAAACAATCATTAGGTGGAGCCAAACTGCCTATCATCACTCAAATCCTAAAACCTCAAACTTTAAACTTTGAGCCCCAAACAAGGGACAAAATTGCTAAATGCCCTTTTCTCCCAAACTAAGCAGCATTTTGCCCAATTTTCCAAACTAATTAGGAAAATGTCCCTCTTTTGAAAATCGATTTTCTTAAAATCGAGTTAGACCCTATAGCGGCGTTTTTAAGGAGCCTATAGTGACGTTTTCAGGACCTATAGTGACGTTTTGTAACTCGACTTGCACTAAATTGAGTTATAGGCAATTTTTTTTTTTAATTTTTTTTTACCTATAACTCGATTTCATATAAATCGAGTTACAAAATGCCACTATAGGTCCTGAAAACGTCACTATAGGCTCCTTAAAAACACCGCTATAGGGCCTAACTCGATTTTGAAAAAATCGATTTTCAAAAGAAGGGCATTTAGCAATTTTTTCCCCCAAACAAGCAAACTATCAACCAAATACGTATACGTCAAGTGATCATTTTATTTGTTTGTATTCTCCAGGCCAACTTTCAACTGGAAGAGCTAGTTACAAGTTTTGGGATATATAGGTATTGCACTTAATAGATTTTTTTTGTTGTATTTTTTTTCAACTTTGTTTTGTATTATAATGGTAATAACATATTGGTACATGTGGTTACTTAAAATGTTTATTGTACTTAAAAATTATTATAATGAAAACTATGATTATGAATTGAAAATTTTTTAAGTTACTACAAATTTTCACAAAAGCTTATAAATTGATATGACAATAAATTTGATTGATATTATATAAAAATAATAATAAATAAAATTTTAAATTATTATTTTTTTGTTTGTATTTAAAATTGATATATTGGTGTGTGTGTGTGTGTGTATAAGACTTAAGGAAAAAAATTTGTGTCCTTAACCTTTTTTTATAAATAATAACCTTATTTTCTTTTTCTTTCTTAGTATTTAGTACGTACATGATTTTGCATTAGATTGGTGCGATTTATTTTATAATACAAACTTATTATAATTAGGGTTGCATAATCACATGATGTATAATGAATTATTATAGGAAGTTAGGAGGATACTTTTCTCATCTTCCAATCTCTCTTTCTTTCTCCCTTATATTAGCTAGGTTTTTTTTTTTTTCTTTTTTTTTAATATAAATATTTTTTAGAGTTATATTAGCTAGCTAGGTTGGTAATGCCATTTTGGTACATGTGGAAGTTCACAAAGTTTTTTGTATTTGAAAATATTGTAACCAAAATATTGATTACAAATTACTTTGTTTTCCTTTTTCTTCATATAATATGTAGTTATTTTATATTAATTTGGTGTTAGTATTAATTATTTAATAAATCCTATAATTAATTTAGTTATCATATCTACATTATTAGCTTAGCCATGTGTCAAGAGCCTTCTAACTCAACTGACATCTCTCCATACACGAAGTGTATATTAATGTATATATTAAGAAGGGGAGGTGTTCCAGTTGCAAAACTAAGAGCATATTAATTTATATATTTTTGTCTTAAAAAAAAAATACTTAACCAAGTGACCTAAAAAAAGTAATTTTAGAAAATTATATATATATATATATAAGATAACATAAGCTAATTAAGATGCGTGATAGACGCATACACTATTAAATATAGCACGATATATGAGACTATATTATATACATTATGACATCCAGACTTTCTATATAACCTATATAAAGTTTTTATGCAGAGAAACATAGTATAAATACCCAAAAATTGTACAAAGAGTGTGGCTCTTTGTACGTGAGCAATCCTATATAAAATAAAAATGTTAATAAGAGCCTAGCACAATGTGTAATGCATTTTCAAAAGGAAAAAAATTTGGTTACAAACTTTGTTGTAACTTAAAACTACAACCCTTACTAAAAAAATTAATAGAGTTACATATTTTGAAAATCTAACTGTTGGATTGTATATTCTTTATATTCTTAACACACATGTTATTTACTATTTGATTTATAAGCTTATTTTTATACATAATTTTAAACTACAAAAATTTGAAATTTAAATATTTGATTGATGACATAGGTATTAATATTTGATCTTTTGAAAATTTTGTAAGTATGAAAAATATAAGAAGAAAATGTAATATAATTGTGGATTTGTCAAAATTCACATCTAATAAAGAGATATTAAGTAGAGTTGTAGTCTTAGGAGGCGTTTGGTTTGCTGTAATGTGCCCTTGATGTGATGCACATTACGATGATATGACATCAAGGTTTTTGATTTATTTTATTTTTTCTAGCATTATCATAATATAACATTACAAAATATATCACATTACTTTAATCTCGTCACCTTCTTAAATAATATAATGTTGTATTCTTGTATTAAGATTACATTAATGTAAGATTAAAATAATATAATATTACGATGTAATATAACATCAAATGCCCCTTAAGCAACAGTCAAGTTTATAGACAAATTTTGTCCTTTTCAAAATAGAGCTTTGACACCAGTTGAGGTGAAAGTTTAGTAAGTTTCAAAATTAAGGCAAGTATCTATCTTTTTCTTCTTTTCTTTTTTTTCTCTACACGTGTAAGGCAAATAATCTTTATCTGCTGGTGAAGTATTCCCTACTTTTTATTTTTTCTTCAAAGTGGTGAAGTATTCTCTACTTGGCATTTGGAGTACTTGAAGCTAGCTGTTTTAATTTACCTTTTCTTTTTTGTTAAGACAGATCACTTTTTGCGAAGGTGCTCATCTGAAGGACATTTATTCTTTTACTTGGCATTTGGAGTTCCCTAAAGCTGTCTTGCGTTAATTTACTTTAGCCTCATCAAAGAAAATATGAAATCTCAACGTACGAAGGTGAGAATCTGCCAGTGAAGTATCCTTGGCATTTGAAATACTTTCCTACTTTCTGAGCTGTCTGGAATTTAGTTTCCTTAACTTGCAGGGTAAGTTGCTCTGCATAATATACTTTGCTGTAATTTATCATCGAGTACAGAATGTAATTTTCCCTTAAATTAGGAAAAGAATCAACGCGTCGGTAGACTTTGCCGCCTCCCCGCCCCCAGTAAGGTGCCAGAGTGTGATTGTGTGAGACACAGCATTCACCAATATATGGCTCAACTAGTATTTCTGGGGGATATTTTTTAATAGTTAACTAATGTTCTAAGGTATTGGTTTAAAAAGTACTTTTAGGCTTTAGCAACTTTTTATATATGAGAAAAGAAAAAAATAATTGATTTTTTTAGCAGATTTTTATATTTTTGCAAGAAACCTCAAAGATTCTAACTCTCTTACTCGCTCAATGTTGTAGTTCCTCAAGGGAATTAGGCCTCCTCCAATGATGAAATTAACCTCCAAGCTAGTCTCAATGAGAACTAAGCAAAGTGGTACTATTAATAGTAACTAACAACTAACTACAAAGTACACATATTGCAACTCAACACTCCAACTAACCATGTCTATGTACAATATTTTGATACTTGTTCTAACTATGTACAAGTACCTACTGCACACAATTTATATATATATATATATATATATTATAATAAGAAAATTTTAGAGAAAGTTCAATTGGATTCTAAATTGGAGGTCTAATTTTGCACCATGTGTCCTATTGCATTTCTAAATTTTTGTGCCAAAATTAATGATGTATTAACAAACATAGAAGTCAAGAAGATCACAATAATAACACTCATCATTTACCTAGGCAAGAACACCTCACCTACACACTTCTATTTACGCAATAGAGTCTTAAGCTTCTATCAAAAAAAGAAAAAAAAAAGGAAAAAGAAAAAAAGAGTCTCAAGCTTCTGTGAGAGATCGGGGAAAAGACTAGCTCCCAAATGGGGCTCTTAGAAAAGGGCTGAGGCATCAGCACCTTCCTTTTTCAGGATTATCTGTGGAGTCGCCACTTTTTTTTTTTTTTTTTTTTGGGGTTAAAAAAAAAGAAAAAAAAGAAAAAGAAAATACATATGGTACATATCTAAATAATACAACCTCTCATTAATTTGAATGAATTACAATTTAATAAAATGAAATATACATCGTTTTGTTTCCTAGATTACAATCTAGAAAAAAAACTACAAAGCTTTGTTTCCTAGATTACAATGTAAAAATGGAAAGTTACAAGGCTTTGTTTCTCATATTACAATCTAAAAAAGAAAGTTATGAGGCTTTGTAACTCTAAAAAATGCCTTTCGCGCCTAAAATTGCTAGTTGATGGTTTGATTGCACCGTTATCAATGTGGTAAGGCTCTACCTCCTTAGGGATTGAGTCCATTGACATATTCTTGTTAATTAGGGACGATAGTTGGAAAGACAACTCATTGAAATTCTTATCTCTTTTCTTTAGGAATTGAAAGTGTGGGATCTCTACGGGTTCTAGTGAATCATCTTTGCACAAGGTAGAAAGTAGAGCCTGACTAGCTAAGTTGACTTGTAATGCAAAGTTGGCTATCCAGGAGATTCAGGCTAGCTCCTCATTTTTCTTCTGTTGACCTTCCAGGACGGAGTTGAGAATATCTTCAATTCTTTCTGGACTCATTGGGCTTGAATCTTCCTTAAGCTTGATAGGCTTGACTTTGATGAACTTGTGATCCAAGGGGTTGAAGTCTTGATGGACTTTGGCAAGATTGGGCTTAAACTGCATGAACGCATGTCATATTTTTCCATAAAACCAAAATCATGTTCATACAGCACGCAACATTCAAACAATTATGATACGCCCAAGTATTGAACTTGGGCTTACCATAGCTCAAACAATGGTCAAACACACACAATATGCAATGCAACTTTAACATGGGTTGGCCTACGGACAAGTTCTAAGTCATTACATTGTAGGGTGGGTTTGTTGTTTTATTATTTCCCATAGCTAGGACGTTATACCTCCGAACATTACATTGGTCCGAACGGCATGATCTATCCTTTTTAGTCAATAAGAAATGATCCAGTGACTTTGGGCTATGAGTTAGTGAGTTCACCACTAGGTACTCGAATCTAATGAAGACCAGTGATCCATGGTTACTACCACCATATGTTGAGATGGGTACATGCATATTTGTTGTTTTGATGGCACACACTATGACAGTTAAGGAAAAGTTTCAACAACCAACATGACACAAGCAACCAAACAAAAACATCATACAAAAACAAGGGTATTTAATTGGTAATTTAAAGTCTAATGTGAAGCTTAGTCCTCAACATCCCCAACAAAGTCGCCATTGTGAGAGACCGGGGAAAAGACTAGCCCCCAAATGGTACTCTCAAAAAAGGGGTGAGGCATCGGCACCTTCCCTTTTCAGGATTATGTGTGGAGTTGCCACGTTTTTTTTTTTTTGTTACAAAAAAAGAAAAGAAAAAGAAAATACATACGGTACATAACAGAATAATACAACCTTTCATTAATTTGAATGAATTACAATTTAATAAAATGAAATATACATGGCTTTGTTTCCTAGATTACAATCTAAAAAAGGAAAATTACAAGACTTTGTTTCCCAGATTACAATCTAAAAAAGAAAGGAAATGCACTATCTACGAACCAAAATCTAGATTT
This sequence comes from Quercus ilex subsp. ballota, assembly GCA_032727855.1. Lineage (NCBI taxonomy): Eukaryota > Viridiplantae > Streptophyta > Magnoliopsida > Fagales > Fagaceae > Quercus > Quercus ilex. The sequence continues at coordinate 9,348,880 of CM064919.1, forward strand.
GAGGGCTATGTTATAGAATGGGAAGGTGTTAGGCATCCATTCTGCCCAAACAGAGTCTAGTCTTCTAGACTCTAAATGGCCATTTTATATACCAATTTAAATGATGCATGACATATTGAAGTTCCCAAATTCAATATTAATTCATTGTTTAAGGATTCTGTAAGGGCTGAATTTGACTACTTAACCTTAGGGGTAAATGGACTCAATCCCAGCAAGCCCAATACAATAAATTTGTAGAGAATGGGTAAAAGAATTGGGGTTCGATAAGTGTAACAACAGTTGGGGACGATTGTTAGAACGAATACGTAAACTAACTATGGCCTGGGCAAGTAATTCAGTCCTCGACACTAGTCCAAGGAGCTTAAGCTTTCTTATTTCTTTAATGATAGTGACAATGGTTACAGAATTAGTTCTGGTTGCTACAATATTTTCTCCGGTAAAACTTCCCCCCTTTTCTCAGGGCTCCTTCCTTCTTATATACTCCTTTTTTCCTTCATTTCCACCATACACATGTATGTTAGATCTTCTGTTGTTGATCTTTGTCATATCAATCTCCCTCCCAAAGCTCGTAGGTAGTAGCTGTGAGTCTGAAAAGCCACTGCTCAGGTATCACTTCTACATTTAATGAGGCTAAAGTGTTAGTTATATAGCATTTAATGTGGAGGCTGCAGCTTTTCTTGGAATTGCTTTACCACCATGCTCCCGTGCGCTTGCTTGCAGTACTTGTCCTTTCCCCTAGGGCACTTCGGAAGATTACTTTTGTTGGCGAGTCTCTTTACATCAGCCTCGGCTTTGCCCAGCCGAGGACAAGATTGTCCTCGACACGGTTTCCTTGGTGGCCGTGATTGCCCTTGTCTTCCTCACATGTGAATGTGGGCCTCGTCGTGGGCTTCAGGCCCAGTATAGGAGGTGGATGCGCAACATTGGGCTTTATGACTCCACAATAGCTCCTCAAAATTCTGCTGCCTGCACCCTCAGACAAGGAGGAGGATTTTGGTGTCCTCGGAAATATTGTTGGCTTATCACGTTTTGTCTTTTGCTAGTGTCAGTGCCCTTTTAACTGCCCAAGGTGACTTCCTGACGCTTTGGCATTTGGGGCGCGCCGCATTAAATTCCTGCGGCGGGTTGTCCCTCCCACATTCTACGATGTGATGGTGATCCAATGGTGGAGAGGGCTTTTTCGACTTACGAGCAGGAAAATTCCCGTTGCCAATTAGTCATGGGTATAAATACCCGTTTAAATTAACTTGCCCAAATTACTTTTACATTCAAGAGCTCCTGCACATATACATTGAACTTGTCAAAACTTCTCGCTCACTCATATACCTTCAAAAGCCTGTCCGAGGATACCTTCCTCATTCTTGTAAGTTCTTCCAAACCTTACAGACTCTTTTTACTTTCCCTTCTTTGTATCTTTCTCCTTGTACCTCTTCTTTTTCCGAACTTCTCTAGCTCCTTTAGATTTTTCCTAGGGATAGGTAAATTTAAGGATTTGGTAGAGTCCGAGGAAGGGATGGAGAAGTTTAAGGCTGATTACAGGATCCCACCCAACATGGGTTTGAGATATTGCAAGGAGTGCGAGTGGCATTTTCAAAGGGAAGAAGGTAAGGTAGTGATACCTATGATTGCCTTTGTAGAAGGGGGCGTGAGGATCCCTTTGGGGCCAGTGATGAGGGATTACCTTAAGTTCATTAGGTTAGCCCTTACTCAGTGCATCCCAAACGTCTTCAGAATACTAGGGTGTGTAGACGCCTTAAACAAAAAAATGAGGCTGCAGTTGACCCATCACGATGTGAATTGGGTCTACAGCCTTTATTACCTGAAGGGGAGGGGTATTATTTGAAGACAAGGAAGCCTGAAATCAGGCTTATACAATGTCTCCCAGAGTTTAGCAAGAGGCTAAACAAGGACTTCCTGATCGTGTCTAGGGAATGGCATGATGGCATCCCTTGTTCGATGGAAGAGGGGCAACCAGGTAAGGTCCTAGGGGTAGGAGTAGGATCTATTCAATTTCTTAATGTGACCTGTGTTGTGAGGTTGCTAATATTTTGCTTTTCATGGTTTTGCAGACAGGCGCACCATCGAGCCACATTTAAGTCTGGTTAACAGGGAGAGTTTGGACAAGATTCTTCAAGTTGAGGTGTTCGTAAACGAAGACAACAGTCAACTTCGGGCGGCTCATTTGATATTGGGATATAAACCAATATCACCTGCTTTCCAAGCTCCGAAATGTGTTATCAAGGCACACGATCCATGCCTCCGTAGGATTAGTGTTTCTGTTGAGGGATTCCTTCTCCCCGAGGGTGCTTCAGTTCTAGAGGTTGTGCCTTTGGTGGGTTCTTCTTCCTCTCGCCCTCGGGTCAAGGAAGAGGAAGAAAAAGTAGAGAGAGAGGAAGGAGAAATTGTTGAGTTGGTTTTGTTCGAGGATGAATTTGAAGTCTTTAACCAAGCCTTGTCTCCTAAGGACCCTCCTTGTGATCTCGACGTGGTACCCTTAGAAGAAGATATGGGAATACAAAGGAAGCAAAACTCAAGTTTGTTAGACTTGATAGAGTCCCAACCGGGAAGAGAGGCACAAGGGAAGCCAACTTGGGGCAGATCTCCTTCCTCTGCTCAGAGCCAACTCCCTTCCGCCACGTCCAAACTCCTTCCTTCTCCACCTAAGTCAAACCTGCCGCCGAGACTTGAACCCTTCGACCCTAAACGAAAAAGGGAGTCAAAGGGGAAAGAGGTGGTGGAGGCTGAAAGACCTTGCCCCACACAGGAGAAGGAGACCTAGCGAGCTGCCAAGCAGCAAAAGGTGGGGCACGGGGCACCTGAGAGGGGGGTCAGTCCTCTGCCCGAGCCTTAGGCTTGGCTCCTAGCTCCAATGCTTAGCGGGGCTCCTCTGATGGACAATGCTTCCATTAGAGATTTTCAGGGTGGCACCGGCAGCCATGTGGCTGATACCTTGGAGAGGGCTCTGCTACTGCCCTCGGACATGGCCGAGCTGTGAAATTTTAGGAGGCAGGAGGTCTTCCTTAGCCTTAAGAGGTATCTGGAGATGGTAAGGTTTCCTAACTTAATTAGCCTTTGTTTTCTATCTTTCTTGAACTTTGTTTCTTGTTTAACTTGCGTTTGTTCTCTTCTTCAGTCTATACAAGCTATATTCAGGGCGGAGGAGATGGCGAAGAGCAGCAGCAGGCAACTTGAAAATGAAAGGAGTAGGCATGTTGTAGCTGTACAGAGCTTCAACATCACTAATCAGTTTGTCAAGGACCTAAGGAGCAAACTGCAAGACGAGGAAAGGGCATGGAAGAGCGGGGATACGGCTCTAGAGGGTGCTACAAAACAGGCCGAAGATTAGAGGCTAAAACTTTGCAAGGTCGAGGAGCAATTAGCTGCTGCCAAAGGACAGATTGAGTCCTTGAAGAAAAAATTGGAAAATGCAGAGAAGACTAAGGCCTCCTTGGAGAAAGCCAAGGACGAGGCGGTGAGAGCTAGGGCGGAGGCGGAGAAGGCCAAGGAGAGAGCGGAGGAGGTCAAAGAGCAGGCCGAGTAGGACGTTTACGATTTGGGGGTGGCTGAGACTGAGGCCAACCTTAGATCCCAAGTGCCGGGGGTATGCAGGCTCTATTGTTCTCAAGTTTGGTTCAAAGCACTCAATTAAGCTAGGGTTGAGGCTTTGTCTGAACTAAGGAGAGTGGAGAATGTGTACTACCCCCCTGCTCTTCGAGAATCTACTTCAGCTCACTCCAAAGCTGATACCGCACCCGTAATAGTGGAGGCGGGCCAAAATGGCTCCAAGGATGCTCCTACTTCCGTTGAAAAACATGCTGAGGAAGCTGAGCCTTCTGAGGTTCTCGAAAAAGAGAAAGACACGAGCTAGGATGTACCTCAAGAAGTGATGAAGTCCGCAGTTGATCCCCAAGCTCCCCCAGCCGAGAAGGTAGAGTCAGCCTCTGAGCCCCTCAAAGCCGCCCCTCTGAGCCAAACCTCTGAAGCCTCTGATACAGCCTGTTGGGATTGGTGCCCTTAAATCCTATTGTATGATGTTATGTATGATATTATGTATGACATGATGTATGACTTGATATTGTAATTAATAAAGTTGTTTTATTATTACCTAAAATAATAGTAACATGAATATTCGGACATTATCATTTAGTCCATGAGATGCATTGTATGTGATTTATGTGATTTAGTCACAGAAGATATAAGTCACAAGTTCTTTGTAAACTCAGAATTTTAGTTCATAGTCGGTGATGAAATTGGGTATTTCATCTGCGAAGACTATAACATATCAACTATGATGATTTGTCTTGATCATGGAAGTGGAGACTTCTAGTTAATGTGTTAATATGTTTTAAGAGTTAAGACATATTGAACTGGACCGCTGTGAGATTTATTATTCTCCTAACGACTGTCAATTGAATAATAAATCTTACGACTTATATTTGCATGAACTCTTAATCCTGAGAGAATAATGGACCTAATCATGAAGTGTAGGTTGCTTTGATATATCAGGAGTGAGATCTAAAGTAACGGTCAAAACCTCAGTATGTTGGGCAGCCATATTTCGTGTTGATGGAACATATATTCTCAAGATGGAATTTATAGTCTCTTAACAGAGATTTAAAATATTCCCTTGAGATAAGTTTAATAGGTTTAGTTATTCAGAGAGTTAGGCCTAACCACTTTGGTAAGAAATTACTAAAGTATATATTTATGAAATTGGATTTCATAAATATATAATGAATAACTTAAAAGGATTAAACCGGGTACTCAAGGATTAAGACGTAGTAATCTTCAAAGTGACAGTCTATATTTATGACTTTGAATTACTACGAATATTTTATCAAGGGGTTGCATGTATAATAAAGTTTTGGGATATAATTTATTAATAAGGCCTAGAGTGCAATTATATTTATATAGTGGTATTAAATATAATTAATGGTAATTTTGGATTTGTCAAGAGTTGACAGAAAACCCCAAGGCCCATTGGAGCTAGTGTCTTATTGGTCCTTTTGGTCCCATTCCAAGCCACACATTAAAGCCCAATTGGAAAGGCCCAATAGGCCGGCCCAATTAGATAATCAGTTATATATAAAGGGAGAGACATACATAATTTTTATTAGAGAAAAAGTGAGACACCATTGTGAAGTGGTGTGTATGTGCGAGTGAAACCACTCAATTATTCTCCCTTGGAAATTGATTGAGAGACCACACTTCTTGGGCGTAAAGTGGAATTGGAGTGAAGATTAAAAGTGTTCCCAAGTATTTATAATCTTTTGTTTTGAATTTCTCCACACCAAGGTACGCTATTTTGTTCTTAAATTCTAGAATTTATATAGTGCAAGTTATCAATCATGAATGAAATAGATCTTTGTTTGTTGCTTCCGCTATGTGTTTTGTATGAGATACAAAACCAAATTTAACCAACACAGCCTCCCAGTAGCCTTCCAAGGATAAGCTGACTATCAAGTTGAAGAAATAGGCTATTTTTTACTTACTTATAGCCATAGTTGTCTTTTTTCTTTCTTTTTTTTATTTTTTATTTTTTATTTTTTATTTGAGTTATTGTAATGAAACTACTTCCTGTAATGAAATGTGTGTGTTTCCTCGAATGATGTGGCCCTTTGATTATGTGATTTGTATCCTTACCAATGTTTAAATGATCCCAGCAGTGTGACACGTCTTTTGCTGAACGGATGATCAAAAAATACTAAGCTCGTAATGTAAATATCAAATTAAGTCTTAACTGGTAACTGAGTAACCTTAGTAATGCAACTTACCTTTTACTTAGTAATGCTACAAAAGAACTCAAGTTTATAATACTGACCTGATATTTTTTAAGCCTATAGATTATGGTAGGCCGTAGAAACACCATAGTATTGACTACAAGTGACTACGAGTGAAATCTAAAGAAGTTATTAGTTTCCCCAAGGTTCGTGGTCCGAGGATCCATGCAAGAACTTGGTTCTGTCTAATACTTAGTTAACTGTGGGAAGTTATTAGTTTCCCCAAAGTTTGTAGTCTAAGGATCCATGCAAAACCTTGGTTCTGTTTAGCACTTAGTTAATTCTTGAAAGTTATTAGTTTCCCCAAGGTTTGTGGTCCAAGGATCCATGCAAGAACTTGGTTCTGTCTAATACTTAGTTAATTATTGGAAGTTATTAGTTTCCCCAAAGTTTGTGGTCCGAGTATCCATGCAAGACCTTGGTTCTGGCTAACACTTAGTTAACTACTGGAAGTTATTAGTTTCCCCAAATTTGTGGTTCGGGGATCCATGCAAGACCTTGGTTCTGTCTAACACTTAGTTAATTCTTGAAAGTTATTAGTTTCCCCAAGGTTTGTGGTCCGAGGATCCATGCAAGAACTTGGTTCTATCTAATACTTAGTTAACTGCTGGAAGTTATTAGTTTCCCCAAAGTTTGTGGTCCGAGGATTCATGCAAGACCTTGGTTATGTCTAACACTTAGTTAAATGCTGGAAGTTATTAGTTTCCCCAAGGTTTGTGGTCTGAGAATCCATGCAAGAACTTGGTTTTGTCTAATACTTAGTTAACTGTTGGAAGTTATTAGTTTCCCCAAAGTTTGTGGTCCGAAGATCCATGCAAGACCTTGGTTTTGTCTAATACTTAGTTAATGGCTGGAAGTTATTAGTTTCCCCAAGGTTTGTGGTTCGAGGATCCATGCAAGACCTTGGTTCTGTCTAACACTTAATTAATTCTTGAAAGTTATTAATTTTCCCAAGGTTTATGGTCCGAGGATCAATGCAAGAACTTGGTTCTGTCTAATACTTAGTTAATTACTAGACTGTATGACACGTAATAAAAATAAGTCAGAGTATAAACGAAATTGCTTTCATTAATAATAATATATTCTTAGGTTATTTACATTCCATGGACGGAGTACAGCTTTTTCATCTAAGTCTTCCAAATAATATGCCTCTATCCTTACCACTGAAGCGATGCGATATGGTCCTTCCCAATTGGGTCTCAACTTTTCCCAAGTTGGGTTCTTGACACTACCTAGAACTTTTCTCAACACCAAGTCTCCTGGTGCTAGTGGTCGTAGCTTTACATTGGCATCATACCCTTGTTTGAATTTCTAATGGTAGTAGGCTAACTGGATCATTGCCTTTTCTCTTCTTTCTTCGATTAAATCTAAACTCTCTCTTAGCAGTTTGTCATTGTTGCTCGGAGCGAAAGTGCTCATTCTCAGTATTGGGAAGCAAGTTTCTACAAGGATGACAGCTTCTGCCCCATAAGTCATGGAAAAGGGGGTTTCCCCTGTTGATCGACGTGGTGTAGTCCGATATGTCCACAGGACGTGCGGCAGCTCTTCCAATTATCTTCCTTTCACATCATCCAATCTCTTTTTTAGTCCATTAACTATGACCTTGTTGACAGCTTCAGCTTGTCCATTTCCTTGGGGGTAGGCTGGAGTGGAATACCTGTTTGTAATTCCCAGGTCACAGCAGTATCTCCTGAAGGCCTTACTATTGAATTGAAGGCCGTTATCTGAGATGAGGGTATAGGGGACCCCAAAACGAGTAACGATGTTCTTCCAAATAAACTTCTTAGCATCCACGTCTCTAATATTAGCCAAGGGCTCGGTCTCGACTCATTTGGTAAAATAGTCTGTGCCGACCAGAAGGTACCTCTTATTTCCTGCTGCTTTAGGAAAAGGGCCTATAATATCTAAGCCCCATTGAGCAAACGACCATGGATTGGAGATAGGGTTGAGGACCCCTCCGGGTTGGTGGATGTTTGGAGCAAACCTCTGACATTGATCACACTTCTTGACATATTCTTGGGCTTACTTCTACATTCCTGACCACCAATATCCTTGAGTGATGGCTCTGTGAGCTAGAGATTTTCCTCCTGTATAGCTCCCACAAATTCCTTCATGCAACTCTTCGAGCAATAACTCTGATGCTTTAGGGTGCACGCATAGCAAATACTGCCCAGAATAGGAGCACTTGTACAACCTGTGATCCTTGGACAGCCAGAAATGAGGAGCTTTTCTCCTTATTTTCTCAGCCCCTGACTTATCCTCAGGTAGTGTGTCCTCCTTAAGGAAACTCACTATAGTGTCCATCCAGCTTGGACCCCTTCTGATTTGACGGATCTGAACTATGTCCATATTGACTCTGTTGGCACTGTGCAAGTCTTCCATAAGAATGACTCGAGGTAAATCCTAGGCCGAAGAGGTGGCTAGGGTGGCCAACGAATCGACGTGTGTGTTTCCACTCCTAGAGATGTGTGACAAGTCGAAGAGTTCGAAATTCGATTGTAAGCGCCTGACCTGACTCAAGTACTCCTGCATCCTCACATCTCTGGCCTCCAGCTCCCCCTTTACTTGGCCCACAACCAATCTTGAGTCCGAGAACACTTCGGCTACCTTTTCGCCCATTGTTTGCACCATGAACATTCCTTGTAGCAAAGCTTCATATTTGGCTTTATTATTTGTGGCTGAGAATCCTAGTCTTAATGATTTCTCTATGGTAACCCCACCCCGGATCCCCTTTGGTTCGCTGCGCCATCAACATACACTTTCTAGCATGAAGGACCTTGTGCAGAGATTATGCCAACCAATTTTCCATCCATGTTCTACTCATCTTTTACCATTTCTATCGGGGGTTTAGCAAATTCGGCTATCAAATCAGTGAGGACCTGACCCATAGAGGTCCGAGATATGTATTTGATATCGAAAGCTCCTAGAATCGTACTCCACATGGCAATTCTCCCCGTGTAATCAGCACTTCGAAGTACGGATTTGAGTGGAAGCTGGGTCAGAATAACAACTGTGTGCTCTTGGAAGTAATGAGGGAGCTTTCGCGTGGCATGCACTATTGCCAAAATTTCCTTCTCTAGTGGTAAATAACGCACCTCAGTCTCATGTAATGATTTACTCACATAATAGACTGGCCACTGAATGCCTCCATCAACTCGTATCAACACCAAGCTTATCGCATGGGGAACCACCGCGATGTAGGCGAACAAAACCTCGTCGACCTCAGGGCTGAACATGATGGGCGGCCAGAAAAGGTATTCCTTAAGTTGTTGGAAGGATAAAACGCATCCTCGAACCACTCAAATCCTTTCCATTTGTTCACCAGGAGGTAGAATGGTCGACACCTGTTCGCAGATCTGAAAATAAACCGATTCAAGGGTGTGATCATTCCAGTGAGTTTCTGAACTTCTTTGGGATTACGAGGAGGTTGCAGATTGTGAATTGCTTTGATTTGATCTAGGCTCACTTCAATTACCCTGTGAGTTATCATATAGCCAAAAATTTGCTGGAGCCGACACCGAATGAGCACTTAGAGGCATTAAGACGCAGTTGGTATTTTCTTAAGATGCCAAAGATGACCTTGAGGTCTCCCATGTGTTCGGATGCCACTTTACTTTTTACCACCATGTCATCTATGTAAACTTTAACACTCTTGTCCAACTGTGACTCCAACATTTTGGTCATCGTCCTTTGGTAAGTTGACCATGCATTCTTGAACCCAAAGGGCATCACCTTGTAGTGGTAATTTCCAATAGGAGTCACGAATGCTGTTTTTTCTTAATCATCAAGGGCCAGTGGTATCTGATAATAGCCTTGGAAAGCATCTAAGAAGCTCATTCGAGGATGGCCTACAGTCGCGTCCACTAACTGGTTTATTTGAGGCATTGGTAATGGGTCTTTTGGACATGCCTTGTTTAAGTCCGTGAAGTCCACACAAACTTGCCATTTCCCACTCTTCTTTTTTACAACCACGGTGTTAGCCAACCACTCAGGATAAAAGACCTCTTTGATAGCCCTCACTTGCTTGAGCTTTCTTACCTCGTCCCTGACAGCATCGACGTGTTCTCTGGATAGGCGCCAGGGTGGTTGTTTTTTAGGAGTGGCTAATGGATTTATGTTTAAGTGGTGGCACATGAAGTTCAGATCAACTCTTGGGGCATCGTAAGCGTCCCATGCAAACTCATCAACGTTTTTTCTGAGGAACGATATCAATTCCCCTTTTTCCCGAGGGGGCAGCTGAGATCCCACCTGAAAGAACCTCTCCGGGTCATCGCCAATGGTTACTTTCTCTATACCCTCACATTTTGTATCCTCGGTTGGTGCATTAATAGGCGATGCCGGGTTCTTTGATTGCTATGAGCTTTCTTCAACAGGGGCCAAGGACTCTGCTCCTGGGTGATGTGAGATAGCAGCCACCAAGCACTCTTCGCTATGGTCTAGCAGCCTTGGATTTCCAGGACTTGGCCTTCGGAAGGGAACTTCACCTTCTGATGCAAGGTGGAGGCAACAGCTCCTAAGGTGTGAAGCCAAGGTTTGGCCACGATAGCAGTGTAAGGGGAGTAAGTGTCCACCATAATGAAGTTGACCTCCATTATCTCTAGGCCAATTTGCACAGGTAGTCTAATCTGGCCCTTAGGCATAACAAACTTCCCGTCAAAACTCATCAAGGGGGAGCTGTATGGTGTCAAATCTTCTGGTCTCAACTCTAGCCCCTTATAGAGATCGGGGTACATGATCTCGACTCTACTACCATCATCCACCATTACCCTTTTCACGTTGTAGCCTCTGATTCGAAGAGTGATTACTAGTGCATCATCGTGGGGCTGGAGGGTCCCAATTTTATCTTCCTCGGAGAAACTTAAGATAAGATGAGGGTACGACTTGGGTCTCTTTGGCTCTGAGCCACAGTCATCGGCTGGTAGCCGAGCTACAGACACCACCCTGGAAGGACATGAGCCCGTCCTCTTCAGAGCGATGAAGATTACGTTTATTGTTCCTATGGGTGTTCTTAAGGAAGCATTTCTCCGGGGTTCTTGGTTTGCCTGGCCTTGATGGCCACTAGAAAGATGTAAAAGGTGCCTCATTTTCCCTTCTTGGACCAACTGATCCAGGTGGCTCCAGAGGTTCCTGCAGTCCTCCGTGGTGTGTCCATAGTCTTGGTGGTACTGACAATACAGGTTCTAGTTACGCTTCCTTGAGTCCTTAGCCATCTTATTAGGCCGTTTGAAGAATGACTCATTCTTAATTTTCTCCAAAACCTGATGTACCGGTTCTCTGAATACGACACTGACCGTCCATGCATTGGCCGATCCGAACTGTCATGCGAAATCTCTCCTTGGATGGTCATTATTGTATCGGTCCAACCTAAAATACCTGCCCTTTTGAGGGATAGCCTTCTCTTTCCCTTTCCCTTGCAACTAGTCTTCTTCCACTCTTTTGTATTTGTCAATTCGTTCCATAAGCTGACGTACACTGGTGACAAGCTTGCCAGTCAAGGATTTCCTCAAGCCGTGTTCGGTTGGAAGACCACTTTTGAAAGTGCTAATGGCGACGTCATCGAAGTTGCCGTCCAACTCATTATACATTTCCCAATATCTATCCGAGTAGCCTTTAGAGTTTCTCCCTCGTGCATGGATAATGACAATAACGAGCTCAGAGGTCGTGGGGGCCTGCTGTTTGTAATGAAGCGAGAGTCAAAGGCTTGGGTGAGCTGCTTATAGGAATCTATGGAGTTCATTTTCAAGCCATTGAACCACCTCATCACTACAGGTCCTAGGCTGGAGGGAAAAACCTTACACATCAAAGTTTCGTTCTTGGAGTGGACGACCATTCTTTGATTGAACTGGTTGACATGCTCCACGGGGTCCGCTCGACCATTATAAATGGTGAATGTAGGTTGATGGAACCGCTGAGGTAGCCTAGCCCCTTCTATCTTGTGCATGAAGGGTGACTTAGAGATTTGATTTAGAGCCTTGCTCATAGCGTCATTACCCAGGCCCCCACTAGATGGGCCCTTTTGCTTTCGTCTATGATGATGTTCGTCTTCATAGGAGAAGGTCTCACTTTGGGGAGTTCGTGATCTTTGCTTGTAACTGTTGTCCCCCTCCTCATTAAAGGATATGTCAGAACTAGGAGGAGATCGCCTCCGCTGTGCATGGCGCAGCCTCCTTTTTAGGTCGTTTATCTCCTGCTGCATGGCTTGATTATTGTTTGATCTCTGGGACACGCGACTGCCCACTTAGGAGTGGCTTCTACTCATTTGGGTGGTATGCACACTTCCCTCTTGAATCCTTTCATTCTCATGATTTCGTCTATGCTTAGGATCTAGATGATTATCTAGTAGCTGGGATCCTATAAGTTCTGTCCATTGGGGACCTACTTGGCGTGGGTTTAACTGGTGTGGACCTGATCCTACCATGTCTAACTGTTGCACTCAAGAACATGTAAATTCTTCCCACAGACAGCACCAATTGTAAGGGTTGAATTTGAGCACTTAACCTTTGGGGTAAATGGACTCAATCCCAGCAAGCCCAATACAATAAATTTGTAGAGAATGGGTAAAAGAATTGGGCTTCGATGAGTGTAACAACAGTTGGGGACGATTGTTAAAACGAATACGTAAACTAACTATGGGCCTGGGCAAGTAATTTAGTCCTCGACACTAGTCTGAGGAGCTTAGGCTTTCTTATTTCTTTAATGATAGTGACAATGGTTACAAAATTAGTTTAGGTTGCTACCATATTTTCTCCGGTAAAACTTCCCCCCTTTTCTCAGGGCTCTTTCCTTCTTATATACTTCTTTTTCCCTTCATTTCCACCATACATGTGTATGTTAGATCTTCTGTTGTTGATCTTTGTCACATCAATCTCCCTCCTAAAGCTCGTAGGTAGTAGCTGTGAGTCTGAAAAGCCACTGCTCAGGTATTACTTCTACATTTAATGCGGCCAGAGTGTTAGTTGTAGAGCATTTAATGTGGAGGCTGTAGCTTTTCCTAGAATTGCTCTACCACCATGCTCCCATGCGCTTGCTTATAGTACTTGTCCTTTCCCCTGGGGCACTTCGGAAGATTATTTTTGTTGGCGAGTCTCTTTACATCAACCTCGGCTTTGCCTAGCCGAGGACAGGATTGTTCTCGGCACAGTTTCCTTGGCGGCCGTGATTGCCCTTGTCTTCCTCACATGTGAATGTGGGCCTTGTCGTGGGCTTCATGCCCAGTATAGGAGGTGGATGCGCAACATTGGGCTTTATGACCCCACAGATTCAAAATTTGCAATTTTTATTTAAGAAGAAACACAAAATTGGTGATATTTTACATTGAAAAAAACATTTTTTTTTATTATAAAAAAGGTTCAATCTATATTTAATGAAACTACAGATAAGTTGTTTTTAAAAAAAAAAAAAAAAAATTGTTCTTAGTAGTTTATTGCAGATCTTGAAATTTAAGGAAGAACCAAATCTTAAACCTAGACATGTTAATCAACTATTAAACATGTGAACATGGCAAAATATATATATATATATATATATATATGAACAAGATTGTATCAACAATGAATAAAATCAAACATACATTCCTGAAAATCATGCAATGAACAAAACACATATATCATATAAGAAAGAAAAGAATAAACAAAAAGTGAGAGTAAAGACATACTTGCATGAATATACACTTCAATGAATGAATATTTTCTTCAATGAAAGAATATTTTAGAAATCAAAGAAGTTTAACCTCTTTGAGATCTAAAATATGTTCACTTACGGAAAAGAAATTCTTAAAGCCAAGACTTCCAGAATGTCTTTAACGTAAGGGGAGCAAAGAAGTTATAAAAAGAAGGGCCCTAATTTCTGATGTTTTTCCCCTATTTACCAAGGTTGGATGCTTGAAAAATAAGCTGAATAGGATCAAATACGAATTGGATTGCGTCGTTATCCCCAAAAATTTGAAATAGATATGTTTTAGCTTAATCAGAGCATTTCTGAGCCGGGCCTTGGAGTTGTGCCACTTGGCACTCCAACAGTGCCGATTGCCCTCTCATGTGCCGAGCCCCACTCCCAATTTTGGTTCAATTTGGACTCTTTTTTAGGAATTATTTGAGTCGAGAATTGCACTTGGACGTATTTTTAACTTGTATTCTAAAATTAATCCTTTTTACTTTGATAATTAGGTCTTTAAAAAAATAATTATCTGATAGATAAATATTCTAAAAAGACTTAATTATCAACAATTCCCTTATTATCTAATTATCCATTTTATTCCCATGCAAGCAGGCTTATTTTTGGCAAAATACAACAACCAATCACAAAATTATTTAATTAATTTTAATTGTTTAACAAATTAGAATTAATTTCAATTAATCACATGCGATCGGTTTCACCCCTATACAATGCAGGCAAACCGTGAAAATTTGATCTTGTGATATCTATCAATTCGACGGTCTGATTCTGGAATCAGGCATATAGTCACGACTATTAGAATCTCAAGATCACTTTTATGATATGCAATAAATGATATAATGCATGTGATTCAATTATGATTTTTGGGTATTTGAAATGGTCATTTCAGTCATCTTCCAATAATTAAATTATGGATGCAAAATCAAGTGTCTACAGCAAGGAAGACGATTTCGTACCATACTAGCTGGTTTCGCTGGTATTTTCTGTTCCGGTAGGTCGGTACAGAAACCTAATGATTTTGTTCTAATTTAAACACCAGTCATACTGGGATTGTTTTAGCTGTACCGGGGTAAATATCGGATTCCAGCCTGTTAATGGATATTGGCCGGTATTGAACTTGACCCAAAAATGCCATTTGATCTATTAGTTTTCTCCTCCTCACGCCGGATGGGCTCTTTCTAGCTCTTTGCCCTTTACGCCATTGATTTTTTCGGCCTATCACTAGGACGATATCGCTGACTGAAGGTGAATGGTGGCACCATCAATTTGTTGACGGTGCGAAATGGGGCTTAAAGCTTAGAGTAATAGATAGAGAAAGAGGGACTAAAATTAAAAGCTTGAACTTGAACACAGAAAGAGAATATGTGTTTTGAGATTTGAAAATATGAAGTGGAAAGTATACAAAGCAATAACATGTGAACATAGAAAAACTTGATAAACTTTGGAAGACGTGATGATAGGTTGACTTTTCTTTTTTTTTTTTCTCAATTTTTGTGAGTTCCAACTAGGGATGGCAATTTTTGCCCGACTCTAATGGGTCGGGTTTTACCCGGTCTGATTAGGAATAGGGTCGGATATGGGTTTTTAAAAAAAACCCGAAACGGGTCCGGGTTGGGTCCAAGTTTTATTAAAAAATCCCGAGAACCGACTCGAGACCCGGCCCGAAACCCGGCCTAGTTAAAAACCCGAAACCCTAAAATTACAAAATTACCCTACATATATATATATATATATATATATATTCCTATATTCTAAACCCTAATCCCTCATTTCTTCACTCTTCAGCAGCAACTCACAGTCCCTCATTAACCTCTGACCTCTCCTCTGACCACAAGCTCCACCTCAAAGTTTCAAACTCCTCAGCCACCTTGGCACTGGAAACCTTGGATGCGTCTTCCTCTGCAGCCTTAAACACTTCAAACATTCCGTGATCAAAGACAAAATACCACGGACTGTCAGACTCTTCACCGGCGACTGTGAGCTCTGTCACCGTCAGAATCTTCACCGTCAACTGTCCTTATTTTCATGATCTTCTCCTAGGTGCAAACTCTGCTCTCTCTATTTATGGATCCAGATATTCTACGGGTTTTCTCGGTGACTTGTGGAAATGATATTCGCAAAAGGCATGTTCTGGGTTTTGAGCTAATTCGGTCCGATTTGTTTTGTTTGTTCTCTTTTTTTTATTTGGACAAGTTGGTTGCCTAGTTATTTTGCGATTTTTGAGTCTACATTTTCATTATTTGCTCAAGTCTACCTGTCTTTTGTTTTAAAATTGGTTCTGAATTTTTTATTTTTTATTTTTATCGTGTGAAGCCATGGCTGGTTTTGCATGTAGTTTTTGACCACACATACTATACGTATGAAAATTTGCATATTGTATCAATTCATTTGATGTATGATTTTGTTGCTGTCTTATAATTTTTTTTTTTGTATGGGTTTGCACTTTGCAGCTGAATCTATTGAAGTGGGGGAGGATTGATGTGATACATAGTAAGATTAGAATGTCGCTTAAAAGCATTGTTCGTGAGATGGATGCATTCTCAGATTTGCTCATTTTAATTCCTGTTTAATGTTGCTTAAATTTTTTTTTTTGGTTGGGCCACGAATTGGGCCCAATCTCTAAACGGGGCCTGGCTGGGGCAGGTCCGGGCCCCGGGAAAAATTCTGGTACCCTAAACGGGCCAGGTCCTGGCCACGGGTCTTGCCCCGTAGGTCGGGTCTAGGTATGGAAAAACTCGGCCCGAACCTGACCCGTTGCCATTCCTAGTTCCAACGACAGAATATGTAACTTTTTAAAATTTGATTTTTTGGGTTTACTATTACCCCCACAAGATTTTTTAATATTATAATATTTTTGTACTAACAAATTCCACCCATTGAATAGTTTTTCTAATAGTATCTCATATCTCATTACTATTTCTTATTGAAATTTTTGTCTTGTCTTTTGGTTGTTTTTTCTTTCTTTTTTGATGGATAAACTAAAGCCTATTGGGTTTTGGTTTAGGTATAAACTCACCTATAAAGATTCATAACATATTATATTGACTTTTCTCAAACAATTAAATTTATATAATATAAACATGTAAATAATATGTTTCTTAAAAAAAATGTAAATAATATATATATTATTAAATTTATTAAATTAGCGGTAATCCTAAAACGGTACATTAGTATAAACCGGCACCGAAATATTTCATTTCTAACCCAAACCGAAACAATCTCTGGTACGGTATTAACTCCCTTAGTTGTTTGCAGCTTCTATTAAAAAAAAAAAAAGTCTCAAGCTCTCCTCTTTCTTTAAACATTTCCTCACCCTTCTCGATTCTAAATCTCACACAAACACACACTGGTGGCTCTACATAGAGTTAAGGGTGGTCACAGGACCACCCTGGCCTGAAAAAAATTATTATTATTATATATGACTTTGTGACAATCCTAAATTTTTTTTAGGCGTAGCATAATTAAATTTTGAACAAAATTTAGTTGTAAGTTAAGACTACAACTCCATTCATTATTTTTTTTATTGGATGTGAATTTTGACAAATCCACCATTTAATTACATTTTCTTCTTATATCCTTCATATTTGCAAAATTTCAAGAAAATCAAAGATCAATAATTATGTCATCAATCAAATGTTTAAATTTTGAGTTTTTGTAGTCTAAAATTATACATAAAAAATAAGTTTATGAATCGAATAGTAATTAACATCCGATTGACATCAAATATGACATGTGTTTTAAGAATATAGAGAACATGCAATTCAACGGTAAAATTTTCAAAATATGTAGTAATGTTAATTTGTTTAGTAAGAGTTGTAGCCTTGCATTTCAACTTAGTTTTAGCCAAACTTTGTCCTTAAACTTTAGTCCCCTTAACAATATATTAGGTCTTTACAAAAAAAAAAAAAAAAAAAAGTCCAAGAAAAATTTTACTTAACTAAAATTTTAAAAGGGATGTAGCTCACAACATTGATAATAAGACTATCATGTATTGATTTCAAAAGAAGAAAATTCGTAGAAGGAAATTGTCCAACTTTATATGTTTGCACTTTTTTTTTTGTCGTCAATATATAAAGTTTTTTTTATATTAAATTTTCTATAATATAAATTTCTTAATGACCACCCTTAAAAAAAATTTTGGAGCCACCAGTGGACACACACACACACACACACACATAATAAGAAACCATTATATATTTTAGAAATTCATGGCTTAAAAAATGTGTAAGTTGTAATTCTTACACCAAGTTTAATTTGAACTCATATATATATCTATGTATGTATGTATGCATGTAATTGTAATTGTTTTTAAATGTATCCATGCATACGCATAAGGTTACACACTAGTTATCATAGCAGTGATGTCTTATACTAAAGTCCTAATAATTTTTCATAAAAGTGATATTAATTTTTTTAAAATGAATAATTAACAAATATCCTAAGAACGCTCATTAACTGAGCCATTTTCTTTTTAAAGCACGAATTAATCTATATGTTTGGACACATTTATAATGCATTTATTACTAAACTTCTTTATTTCTTCTCCATGTAGGACTTTTATTAGCGCATATAAATTAGAATCCGGTGCTCTCGTGTTTCATGCACGTAGCAACAGTCTCAGTCTTGCAGCCTTTGTAAGAGTTTCAGTGACCTTCCGTTGGTAAGGTCGGGTATGTTTGGCTTTCTCTAGTTAGCAACCCCGTAGCGAGGTGATCTAAAAAAATAGTTTACTAATGGCAAAGGAGCTGGAAGTGTTGTGGAGGAAGTTGACCTTCATGGATGAGGAGGATAAAGGTGTTGTATTGGGTAGTAGCAATACTAAAGCTGCAAAAGAGATGGGAAAAAATTGTGCTATTATGAAGATCATGACCCCTAGAAGCATAAGCCTAGATACACTGAGGAAAAATCTGAGGATGTTGTGGAAAACTAATAAGTGGGCCAATTTCTCTGAGTTAGAAGCCGATTTGTATATGGTGGAGTTTGGAGACGATAAAGATAAGAAGAAAATTCTTGATATGTGCCCATGGAGCTTTGAGAAACAGTTAGTGCTCCTACAAGAGTTTGAAGGTGAGTTAACCCCAAAGGAGATTGAGATAAGATGGTCGCCATTTTGGATTCAGATCTTTAATCTTCCCCTGGATAGTAGAACAAAGGAAACTGGTTGGGCGATTGGGTCCACCTTGGGGACAGTCATGGAAGTTGATGCCCCTAATTCCGGCGTGAACTGGGGTAAATGTCTTAGAGTGAGAGTTATGATCAATGTTACTAAAAAACTTATCCGAGGAAAGAAAATAACCATTGAAGGAGGTGAGTCTAGGTGGGTTCAGCTTAAGTTTGAGAGACTTCCTAATTTTTGCTACCGGTGCGGCTTGCTTAGCCACTCCCTTAGAGAGTGTCCATTATCTACTGCTAATAACCAAATGGGAGAGGAAAGCTTTTAGTATGGGGCATGGCGGGCATGGCTGAGAGGTGAACCTGCCAGGAGGTTTACAAAAGAACCTAAAAACCACGGTGGGGTTGGTTACCGGGACTTCAGAGGTGGGATGACCGGACTTGGGACAGAAAAGCCTACTGTTCCATCCGGCTCGCTTAAGGAAAAGATAGGAAAGGGACCGAACCTTGGGTTTGGGGGGTCTTCCCAAGGTGGCAGCGGCGCGACAAGAGAAAAAAAGGCTTTGGAAGCGACATTAGAGAAGCCAGTTACGTTACACGATCTGGGCAAGGCTGGCGGGTCAGTTGTAAAGATGAGAACTGAAACTTCCTCTTTGAGTGCAAATTCTTCAGACCCACTAGACACCTGCTCTGTGCTGACAGAGGGGATGCAGTGGGATAAGGGACTTGATCAAGACGTGAGGAAGACATATCCCAAGGTAATCTCCTTTCCCAAGCCTTCTTGCTCTAACCCACCTGCTGCGTCTGACTCTTCTGGATTAAAGGATGAGATTACTCCGGGTTTTGAGGGGTCAATGTAGGAGATGTGATCACGTGACTAAGGAGCTGAATATCACTGAAGGGCAGGAAGGGAAACACGGGTCTTTTGAGCCAACTTTTCCACAGTAAACTAGTTTAGTTGCTCCCCTTTTTGAAACACCTAGTGGGCCCTATCTTGATGTAATTCAAGCCAACCCCTTAGTTGACTCTACTAAGTCTTATTCTCAGCATGAGGTTTTTTTGAAACAAGAAAATCATGTGACCCATGGCCCCATGTTAACTGACATCTCCAATTATCAAACAACAAAGCAAAGCTCTCTTGAGTTAGGACCAAAATGGTCACGGGTACTGCGTTCCTCTCCAGGTAGTAAGGAAGCCTTGCTTGTTCATGCAGGATAGAAAAGAGCTTTTGTGAGGGACTTTGATCAGGTTAAAGCACCAAACAAGAAGTACATAGTTTCTCAAGATGACAAAGAAAATTCTGATATTTTGGTAGTGGCTGGTTCCCAGCCCCGCCACAGGTTATGAGTATCCTATGTTGGAACTGTCGGGGGTTTGGGAACCGGCAAATAGTTCAAGAGCTTGGGGATATTATCCGCGCACAAGATCCTACAGTTGTGTTCTTAGTCGAAACATGGCTGGTTGAAGCTAGGCTTGCAATTATTCGCGATTTGTTACAATTCGGTCACCATTATGGTGTCTCAAAAATTAATCATGGCGGTGGTTTAGCCATTTTTTGGAAAAGAGATTTTGATTTACGGGTTGTTTCATCCTCCCTCAATCACATCGACACAATAATTTTTGGAGGTACTGACAAAGCTTGGAGATTTACGGGTTTATATGGAGTTCCGGAGACTCACCGTCGCTCAGATTCATGGAATTTATTAAGAAATCTCCATAATCAATTTTCCCTACCGTGGTTATGTGGGGGAGATTTCAATGAACTTGTGAAGTCTCACGAAAAGAGAGGGGGTCGTCCTCGCCCTTATGGTCAGATGCAAAAGTTTAGAGAGGTGCTCGATGAATGTGGTTTGTTGGATTTGGGTTTCAATGGGAAAACGTTTACATGGTTCAAGAATTATCCCTCAGGTGGAATTTGGGAACGTCTTGACAGGGCAGTTAGTACGGCTGATTGGATTGAGCGATTTCCAGCAACTAAGGTTCAATCCTTAGTGTGTGGGCAATTCGATCATTGTCCTATCATAATCCTTCCCAAGGGCATCCTAGTGAAACCTCAGCGACTGTGGCGGTTTGAAAAATTTTGGCTTGAAAAAGAAGGGTGTCATGATACAGTGGCCCGGTCTTGGGCGGCAGAACAATCGGGCTCTCCCATGGTAGCAGTCATTGGAAAAATAGATAGGTGTTAAGCAAAACTTAAGAAGTGGAGCAAGAATTTAGTGTGCAATATTTCACGATCCATAGTAGATAAGAAGAAGCTGCTAAGCAAAGTAGAGGTGACAACATTACAAGGGGGCAGTGTGGATGTCTTCCTGCAATTAAAATTCGAAGTAAATGAGCTCCTCCATATAGAAGAACAAATGTGGCAATAGAGAAGCCGCTCCCACTAGCTGGTCTCGGGTGATAGCAACACAAACTACTTCCATAATAGGGCATCTCAACGCTTCCGCCGAAACTTTATATCCAAATTTTGTGATTCAGATGGGGTATTGGCTTCAGGAGAAGAAAATGTCTCAGCCATGATTGTGGATTTTTATAGTAAGCTCTTTTCCTCCTCAAACCCGTGTGACATGGAGATGGTGATTCAACACACAAAAAGGGTGGTGAGTTCAAACATGAATGATGGCTTGATTGAAGCTTTTACCAAGGAAGAGGTCGATACAGCCCTAAAACAGATGGCGCCTTTAAAAGCCCCCGATCCCGATGGTATGCCTCCACTTTTTTTCCAACATTATTGGGATAGTATTGGTGATGATATTGTTAAGGCTGTTTTATTTTGTTTAAATTCCAAAGAAGTTTTGCCATGTCTTAACCATACTTATATTACACTCATCCCTAAGGTCAAGAATCTGGAATTTATTTTTGAGTTTCGCCCTATAGCGCTTTGTAATGTCTTATATAAACTTGACTCCAAAGTGCTGGCCAACAGATTAAAACAAGTGCTACCCCATATTATCTTTGAGACTCAAGGTGCTTTCCAACTGGACAAAGCTATCTCGGACAATATTTTGGTGGCTTTTGAGACTTTACACCATATGAAGATGAAGAAAGTGGGTAAAGTGGGACATGTTGCCTTAAAATTAGACATGAGTAAGGCTTGTGATAGGTTGGAGTGGGGTTTTCTGAGGAAGATCATGGAGAAAATGGGTTTCCATCCTACTTGGATAGGGTGGATAATGGAATGTATTCAATCGGTTACTTACTCCATTTTGGTAAACGGTGAACCTAAAGGCCACATCATTCCAACTAGAGGTATTAGGCAAGGGGATCCCTTGTCTCCATATCTTTTCTTACTGTGCTCGGAGGATTTGAGTGGGCTTATTCAACATGCGGTTGATGGTGGTCAGATTGAGGGTTTCTCTCTTTGTCGCTCCGGTCCAAAGATTTCGCACTTATTTTTTGCAGATGATAGTCTACTTTTTTGCCGGGCTCGGGTAGATGATGTGGGAAGTATCCGGGCCCTTTTGAATCTCTATGAGAAGGCTTCAGGTCAAAAGATTAACTCTGCAAAAACTGCTTTGTTCTTTAGCAAAAATGTCTTGGATTCTACTAAAGTGACTATAAAAAACCTGTTGGGTGTTGCTGAGATCAAAGAATACAAGAAGTATCTGGGATTGCCTGCAGTGGTGGGAAGAAATAAGAAAGCTAGTCAAAGATAGGATGTGGGGAAAACTTCAAGGGTGGAAGGAGAAATTACTCTCTCAAGCGGGCAAAGAAGTGTTATTGAAAGTTGTAGTCCAAGCTATCCCCACCTTCGCTATGAGTTGCTTTCGTCTTCCGGTGGGTCTTTGCCAAGACATTGAAATGCTTATCCGGAAATTTTGGTGGGGTCAAAGGGGTGATAGAAGAAAAATCCACTGGAAGAAGTGGGAGGTTTTGTGTAAGCCAAAACTAGACGGTGGTTTGGGTTTTAAAGACCTCTGTAAGTTCAATGAGGCAATGCTAGCGAAGCATGTTTGGAGATTGATACATGACATGGATTCTCTCTTTTACAAAGTGTTTAAGGCCAAGTACTTTCCAAATTGCAATGTGTTTGAAGCTAAGTTAGCCTCGGGTTCATTTGCATGGAAGAGTATTCTTCATTCTAAAACTTAATTGAAAGAAATGGCCGTTGGAGAATGGGGGATGGTAAAAAAATTCGGTTATTCCATGATGCTTGGCTACCAAATTTTAACGCAGGCAGAATCATTTTCCACAAAGGGATACTTGCTCAAACTACAACAGCCAATGGGCTCATTGATCCCAATTAGGGTTGTTGGAATTTAGGCTTGATTGATCAATGCTTCTATCCCCCTGATGCTCAATGCATCATAGCCTAGCCCCTTTGCACCACTCCTCAGACTGATACTTTTGTTTGGACTGTCGAACGAAATGGCTCTTATTCAGTGAAGTCGAGGAACAAAATCCTTTGTGAGGACCAACAGGCTGGTGGTCTTGAAACTGATGCTGCTGAGGCTTTAAGGAATTTTTGGAAGGGTGTGTGGAAACTCAAAGTTCCAGGAAAGATTAACCACTTTTTATGGAAGTCATGCACCAACTCATTGCCCATAAAGGGAAATCTGTGGAAGAGAACTATCATACAAGAAAATGTGTGCCATCTCTGCTCAGATCATCCTGAAGATGTCAAGCACGCATTGTGGGGTTGTTCTAAGGTTCGTCAGGTGTGGCAAAGAAGGTTTGGTTGGCTGATTAACACACAGGATAAGGAAGCTTCCTTTTCGAACTTGGTTCACTCAGTGCAGAAAAATAATCGGCTGTTCCCACTATTTGCAGTCACGGCATGGTCTGTATGGCACCACCGGAATAAGTCTCGTCTCCAATCTGCCACAATACCTTTCGACAGAGTAGCCAATTTTGCTGAAAACTATCTACGAAACTATACAAATAGGTTCAGCCAACAGGGGCTACCCGTGATAAGTGCAGCAACAACAGCAAGTTGGTGTCCACCATATGAAAACCAAGTGAAAATTAACTTTGATGGAGCCCTGTTTGGTGAGTCGGATAGTGCAGGGATCGGTGTTGTGATTCGGAATTCGGAGGGAGGGGTTTTGGTGGCTCTCTCGGAAAAAATTATGAAACCCCAATCAACTGAACTTGTAGAGATTCTAGCTGACCGACATGCTGTTCTTTTTTCTGCAGAAATGGGTTTCTTCAATTTGGTTTTTGAAGGTGACTCATCCAATGTTATCAGGTCCCTTCAGGATAGGAACGTGGCCCACTCCCTAGGAGGGCACATCTTAAAAGACACTTTGTCTTACCAAAACTCTTTTCAGAGTTGCTCTTTCTCTCGTATTGGTAGGCAAGGAAATGCAGTAGCGCATGCCTTAGCTCAGAGAGCGAGATTATCTTATCCTTTAAAGGTCTGGTTGGAATCTGTTCCCCCAAACATCTCTTCTTTTGTATGGTCTGACCTTCGGGTTTAATTGCTAATGAAATTTCATCTTCCTTCTCAAAAAAAAAAAAAAAAAAAAGCGCATATAAATCCAAAACTATTTACTTTTTCTAATTGTTTAAGGCATATTTCTTTTTGCGAAGGTCAGGCCTAGAGATAACTACCTGGGCAGCCACTTACTTGGCGGAGTACTCCACATCAGTAGAGACACCATGCGTATCGGTACCTACGGAGGTCCTGAAGGGTGTTTGGTCACCTCCATCGAGCCCTATGTTTAAGGTTAATGTCGATGGCGCAATCTTTTCCACAGAGGGGGCAGTGGGTATTGGTGTGGTTATCTGAGATGAAGAAGGAAGGGTTGAGGCAGCTCTGAGCAAGAGGATCGAAGCTGCACTGGGTGCCTTAGAGGCAGAAGCAAAAGCTTTTGAGGCAGGCATCATTTTCGCGAAGGATATTGGACCAAGAGTTTATATTGGAGGGTGATTCTACTATTATTTACAGGGCTCTTTGTGAAGTTTCTAGCCCCCAGCAGCTGTGGAACCTCTTATTGAAGGCATGCACACACTTTGTTGTGAATTTCGCAGAGTGGAATTCGCTCATGTGCGTGGACAAGGAAATAGACCAACCCATTTGTTAGCTAAACATGCCCAAAATATTGTTGATTTCAATACGTGAATTGAAGAAAGTCCTTGCTTTATTGAGCAAGCTCTTATCCATGATGTAAGAACCTTTTCGCATTAGTAATGAAAGTTTCAATTTTCACATAAAAAAAATAAAAAGAAAAAGAAAAAAGAAGCAAACCTTAGATCTCTATTTACGAATGTCAGGAATCGGCAGGTGAAATATCACATACTTGACATTTAATAAACTTTCTGACTCATTGAGCATTTACTTTCTTTATCTTGCATTGCCAGAGCATTCATATCAATTAAATAAAATTTTTGGATAATTTAGTATAATACTTTACATTTTTATTTTACCTAATCACTCTTAAAAGAACCATAGATCCCACTATCTTTTTATTTCCCTATTCTATTAAAATATTTTTTCTTACTATGTTTTTAATTAGGCTAAAGCTTAAAATGTAAATTACACCCTTTAAGTTTGGCTAAAATTAATTTCAGTTCTCTAATTTTACTTTTGTTCAATCGAGTCCTCTAAGTATCAAATTTATTCAATTCAGACTTTTTGTACAATATTGTTAAAAAATTGTCATTATGAAAAATTATTTTCACATGAAAAAAATTTATAAAAAAATTTTATAGATTTTTTATGTAAGAAATTTTTTCAAAAAATATATATTTTTTCATTAGTTAATTGCATACTTAACAATAGCTTTTCTTAATGGAGTTGGACAAAATACTTGAATTTAATAAATTTGAAACTTAAAGAACTCAATTAAATAAAAATAAAATAAAATAACTTAAATGAATTTCAGTCCATCCTAAAGTGTGCGATTTACATTTTAACCTTTTAATTACTTATATTTTTTTCCGTGCTCTTCCCCCAATCCAAATTTATCTTTCTCAACTCCACAAAATTTTTCTCGAAATTTCTGCAATCCCTAACCCCACTAGTACCAAACCCAGCCCTCAAATCTCCATGATGCCGCTAATAACCCAACTCTCAAATTGCCATGAACTGTGGCCTATATATACTGAACCACCCAAACCGTCAATTTTGCGAAACCACAATTTTATACACCAATTTTTTTTTTTTTTTTTTGAATTCTACTCTTTTGTTAGATATATATGTTGGGTGATTTTGGTTTAGCTTTTTAATATTGTGTTTTTTGAAAAAGTGGGGGTTTTAAAAAGTGCGGTGTGAAACTGGGTTTTTTGTAAAAGCTGAGTATTTAATAAAACTGTTAAAAAGTGTTTTTTGAAAAAATTGAGTGTTTGGCTAACACTTATAAAAGTGGCAATTTGAGAGGTAAATTACTAAAAATGACAATGTATATATAAAGAGAATTCTTTGTTTTAATTACCTCTCTTAATGCAAGTTATGGACACAATATTATCACAAAAAATTCACAATAAAGTCTATATGACAAGTTGTTAATGGTAGGAAAAAAAAATGTCACTAGTAGGTCTAAATGAGAACTAACAACAACTTACTATGTAAACTTTATTATGAAATTGTTATAAAAATATTCTGCCAATAGTACTATTTTTTTCTAAAGAAAAATAGTACTAATTTAAAAAGTTTAGAGATATAATAAAATGTCACAATATTTTCACAATACTAATTTAAAATTAATTGTAAAATAAAATTTTATTAACACTTATTTTTTAAATGAGTTATTCTAGGATTATACATGTACCCACAATTTTTTCTCCATTACATACTCTATAACATCACAATTGTGAAAAGGAAATTGTGAAATAATTTGTGTTCCTACTCCCTATATTTTCTTCCATGTTGCTTTATCCAAACCCAAAAACTTTTTTTTTTTCCTTTCACTTTTTTCTCATCCACTCGTCTTCCACGTTGCTTTACCCAAACCCAAAAACTCTTTTCTTTTTTCTTTCACTTTTTTCTCATCCACTCATTCACTTCTTCCTCATCTTCTTATTTTCCTTTTCTTTTACTCCCCTCTACACAGCCCCACACACACAAACCCACCAACGGCAATTTAGGAAAAAGAGAAACCCACCAACGGTAATATTTTTGTTTTGAAAAAACACGTTTGTGCATTTTGCAACTGCAACTCAAAGCTGCCGTGCCAAAACACGCAAGGCCTTCATATTTCAAAATGCAGATTTTTAGAAAAAGCTGCATTTAAAACCTTACCAAATGCAAATATTATTTTTTGGGTTTCAAAAATAGAGGAGCAGAAAAAACCATGGGCAATTTAGGAAAAAGAGAAACCCACCAATAGTAATATTTTTGTTTTGAGAAAACGCGTTTGTGCGTTTTGCAACTGCACCTTAAAGCTGCCGTTCCAAAACGCGCAAGGCCTTCACATTTCAAAACACGCATTTAAAATCTTACCAAACACAAATATTATTTTTTGAGTTTCAAAAAACGCTTTTTGCCGGAGGAAAGTGCAAACAAACGGGCACATTATGCGCACTTGAAGCTACCTGCAATGATGTGGTACTTTGTTTCTTATGAATAAAAGATTCATTTATTAAAAAGGCAAACAAAATTTTTGTATTGTGTATACACAACAAAATTATAGAGAGAAGAACAGAAGCAAGGAAGAACGAGAGTAAACAGAGAAACAAACAAAGTATTAATTTTTGTATTGTGTATTATAGAGAACCCTATGGAGGGTATATAATATAGGGACTCGGATGAGCCCTAGATGGGCTTTTCATCACAACAATTGGACCTCTTGGGCCATAAATTCAAATTACAAACTATTCTCTTTAATAATGTCATTTGCTTTGGTTAGATCTAACATCATAGATGTGATTTGGTTAAATCCAATGCACTTCACTAAGAAAAAAAAAAGGTTTAATTCTGTACACAATACAATGTGACATTAAGATTTTTGATTTTATTTTTGATTTTTTCTAATATTATCATAATTTAAAATTATAAAATATAGCACATCATCTTAATCTCATTATTTTTCTTAAACAATGTAATATTGTATTCTTGTATTGAGATTACATTAATGTAAGATTACAATAATCTAATATTATGTCGTAATATAACGTCACAGTGAACCAAACACCCTTGTTAGTAGTTCAACACTCCTCTAACATGTGTAGGCTCAAACACAAGAATCCTAAATGAATATGAGAGTGATATTGCATATTACACAAATATATTTCCTATATTCTGCATAGGGTCATGATCGTCGTGGGTCACAAAAACATGCTACTGGACATTGTTCTGGTATCTGCCAGTGTACCAGTTGGATGACATATAGTAGCAGCTTTCTGACTCTGAGTGTCTTTTCTATTAAAATTCCATGAACTTGATCAAGTTCAACATATAACCCTTCTCCGTAGTTTGGATCTCGAAAATCCAAACAATACAGCGACCAAGTAGAAACCGTATCATACAAGAATTAACAGAGATCAATCCCTACCAATGAAGAGGCCAAGGTTACTGCCAGGCGTAGGCCCTCTCCCACCCTTTGAAAATCTTGTCTCTCCTACTCAATTATAAATCTTGAGAAATACTAGCAGAAGTTTATATTATTGTTGCACTTATTGTTTGGATAGCACTTATTGTTGCTGAAAATTGATAAAAACTGATTGTTGCTGAAAACACTGTAGCAAAATAATTTTTAAATGTGTAAATAGTGTTGTGGGATCCACTTTTAATATTTTTTAATACATAAACAGTGCGTAAACAGTGCACGCACTGTTTATACACAGTAAATTTTGTCCCCCCAGTCAACAAGTGCGGCCAAAAAAAAAAAAAAAAAAAAGAGCAAAACGTAACTTAACTTTAAGCAACAAACCCTCCTATCCAAACGCAGTCATAGTTCTATTTAGAGGCACTCTACGTGCACCAGTACATAATGGCGTTTTACAAAGAAATATGAAAAGGTCATATGAAATAATGGCTTCGATGGAACAAACATGCAAGGAGTATTATATAAAAAGATATATAGTCATTTATTTAGTAAAAATCCATTAATGAAGTACAGAATTCAGATAAGATATAGATTTGAAATTCAAATTAAATAGCAATAATATTATTCTCTCTCTCTCTCTCTCAAAAAAAAAAAAAAAAAAAAAAAAAAAAAAAAAAAACCAATCAACACACCACAATAGTATTTAATAATAATACAATAATGTGAGGCCACTAGAGAACAACAGCCAATCCCTCTCACAACTGATCAGGATTCATCCGTCATCCACACTCCATGCTCGTCACAAGGGCAGAGTGTGATCCCAGGGCATTTGACTTTCTCCAAGTATTTCAATTCTGGAAAAGATTCCTTCATTTTTATCCAATTCATCTTCAAATCACGCAAATACTTCAAACGTAAAGTCTTCACTTCGGACCAGTTTTTTTTGTCCAGATCCTCTAGAGTTGCGAGGTTTCTTCCTCTTATGTAGAGTTTTTTTAGGTAGGGCAAAGAAGTAGGTGTCAACCACTTCGCCTTAGACATGGGGAAACACTGAAGATCCAGCTTCTCAAGATTCTCTGGAAGTTTCTCGGCCTGTTGATCGTTCCTTGTTTTTGATTTCTGTTGCTTTGTATCTGGTATGAGTCTTTTCCAGCAACTGCCTTCTCTTCCATTCTGATCTTCTCTTTTGGCTCCATTTCCTTCCTGACCTGCTAGCTCTGCTCCCCATGCTATTGTTAGCTTTCGGAGTACTCCTTTTTCTCCAAGCTCATAGAGAGCACACAAATCGACTGGTGTAGGGAATTTCTCACTACTTGCATTGATGGTCAGTTTCCTCAGCTTTCTCAATCCCTTCAAATCACTTTAAGTACCCGAGTTTTTCCTTTGCGGATTACTAATGACAAACCCTTTAAGGACTACAAGTTGTGAGAGGACCCCTAGCCCCTGGGGCATGCGAGCTAGCAGATAACAGTCAGAAAGATCCAAGTACCTGAGCTCCTTGAGTTTGTTTATCTCCTCTGGAAGCATCTCCAGATTGTGGCACTCCTTGAGATCCAAGATCACCAAACTGCTGTGCTTTCCTATGGAATCTGGAAGCTCCTTAATTCTAGAGACTCCTTGAAGGCTAAGAAACCTTAAATCTTTGCTATTCGTCAACCCTTTTAAGAATTCAATGCTCTCCACTTCAATGTGAGGTTTAGCTGATCCCGGCCAGCTTCCCAAACAAACAACTTTGGCCTTTTTCATCTTGGATAACCAGTCCACCGCGCGTGGCTCTTTATTCAACTGTCCACCGTTATTTTTATCTTTCAGCTTTGTTAGCCACGCCAATTCGAGATCAGGAAAAGGCTCATTAACATTGAATAATGTAACGATTTTTTCCAGATAATCATCTGAAAACCCTTCAGTTGTAGAAGGTTTTGTCTCTAAAAACTGCTCATGCTCCTCGGCCTTTAGCAAACACATTCTGTTACACTGTGGGAGTAAGACATTCTCCACCACCTTCGGCGGATCTGAATCAGATGAAGCCCAATCTCTCTGGGGAAGCACATTCCCCTTTTTATCATAATCAAAAAATCTAGCCGGCTTGGAAATCTGAATCACAGCAGAACGCACTAGAGGATGCATTTTATAGCTTTTAACATGCTCTCGCTACTTTCGCTTTTTTGTAATAGCCTCGATTAAACCTTTCTCTTCAAATTCCTCAAGAATGCGGTCAACGATTTTCTCAGGCGTGCTCTCGTTTTTGTTTTTAGTAACTGAAGCGTCCGACATGGCCTCTCTTGTGTTTTTTTCTTCAGTGGCTGAAGAGTGCAACGAGGCCTCTCCTGCGTTTTTTCCATTAGTACCTGGAGCGTCCAGCATGCCCTCTCCCAACCCCCAATTTACAAAGATCCTTCTCTTCACCACGGTATTTTCTGGGAAAACAGTAAAGCATGACAAAAGGAACTTTTTTGTTTGACAAAGCCCGTCAAAAATCTGCTGAATTTCCTCGTAAAATGAGCTACTGATGAAGCTTGCACTCTGGTTTACGTTACCCAACTCATGGACTCCACCGCCTCCTTTAGACCCAGTGCTTGACTGTAAATCAGCACTCAGTCTCAATTTCTCCTTCAGTCTGTCTGTCGATGAAATCTGCTGCTTGAACTTCATAATTTCCTTGCTGATCTTAGGAATCCAGGCTGGAGTTTTTGTTCCAGTACTGTTGGTTGTGTTAGTGTATAGATTAAGCTAGATTAGCCCATTGGGTTTAGGCCATTATATTACTTGTACTGCACTCATGTTACTTGTACTGCACACATACCTAGCCTATATAAGGCTCTTTTTGTACATTGTTTTACATATCTTATTATATTGACTATTCAGTCATTCTCTCTTTTTTTATATTGTTAACATGGTATCAGAGCCTTTTTTCTGATTTTTTGGTTCCTGTGGACATCTCTGGCGTTTTTTCCGTTGCCCTCGCCTTCATCCAGTAGTCATTGTCAGAAGCGAGTCACCGCCGTCACGCCCACAACATTAGAACACTCGAATTTCATCAGTTTGTTGATCAAACCGCCAAAGTATAGGCACACATTGACAGATCTGACAGTCCCGAGCAAAACCCAACAAAAATCTGCTAGAAACAACCTTCCACGCGCCTCCACGCGCCGCCAGAAGTTTCTGCCTCACGAGCACGAGCTGCCACGCGCCACCACGCGCCGCCTCTCCCTGCATGCGCCACCACGTGCCGCCTCTCCCTTCCACGTCAGCCCTAGGTGACGTCACTCCGCCACGTCATCATCCCACGTCAGCATCCACGTCACTCCGCCACGTCAGCATCCACGTCAGCGTCAGCCGTTGACCAGACCGTTGACCGTTGACCAAAGTCAAAATTTTTCAACAGGACCTGTCTTGCTCAGTTTTTCGCGTAGATTCCGATTTTGGGCTCTGTTTCTGCATTTGAGGTCTCTAAATCTCATTTTTTGGTCATTTTCTTCATTATGGCTCAACAAAATGAACGCGACATCATACGTCCAATCACCATTATGTTGGATGGTCCTACTAGCTATCATGCATGGTCTCAGAATATGACTGTTTTTCTCAAGGATCGTAAACTGTGGAGATATGTGACTGGTTCAATTCCTAAGCCTGTACCAAACCCTAAGTCTAAAGTCACAGCTGCTAAAGAGTCTTCCACGACTACTGTTACAACAGATGATTATGAATATCGCCTAGAGGAATGGGAGAGTATTCAGAGTAAGATCTTGTCTTGGTTTATTAATACCTCTATTCCCTCCATTTATAATCTTCTTCCTCGTCTTGAGACTGCTGAGGCTGCTTGGAAGTTTTTGGCTGATCGCTATAATTGTACTGATGATTCAAGCTTGGAGTTCCACATTGAATCAAAACTTTATCAAATGCGCCAAGAGACAGGTCAGTCTATTTCTGATTTTTATTCTCAGACTTCTACTATGTGGGAACAACTCTCTGCTGCAGATCCTCTACTAGTGTGTTCTAAGGACATTGAGCTCTTTGTCAAATATCGGGATCGCCGTAGATTTATGCACTTCATGATGGGTTTGCGTGAGGATTTTGAGCCTACTAGGGCTTCTCTGCTTAGTCGGTCTCCTACTCCTTCTCTTGATGCTGCAGTCAAGGAGCTCATTTCTGAGGAGAACCGTCGGCCTACTCATCACATGTCATCATCTGATCATGTATTCGCTACACCATCTCCACAGCCTCCCATTGCTGCATTCACTGCTCCTCCCCGAATAAACTCTGGGCGTCCCACCTCTCAATCTTCCAAAGGTACTCGTTGCGAGTTTTGCCGTGCTAAAGGCCATGACATCTCAGTTTGTCGCAAACTGCAGAAATTTGTGCAAGAGCAGAATAAAGCTTCTCTTCCTTGGGCAGCTGCTGTATGTCCTTCAAATCCATCGGTTCCTACAGGTCCATCTTTGACTTCCTCACTTACTACGGCTGATATTGAGGCAGTTGTTCAACAGGTTTTATCCCGCACTTCTACTGCCCTTTCTATCACCTCAGGTAAACAGCCTTTGTTTTTTGATACTGCATGTTGTAACCATATGACTCTTGATGAATCCCAATTTTCTGATAAGGCATCCTTAGAACATCCAATCACCATTTACACTGTTGATGGAACTCCTATGCCTGTTAGTCATAAAGGAACAATCTCTTCTCCTTGTCTATCCCTTAGTGACACTTTTCATATCCCAAAGTTATCCCTCAATTTGCTTTCTGTTGGTCAACTTTGTGAATTAGGCGTAGATCTTCTCTTTACTAATCATGGTGTGGATGTGCAGGATCCCCGGACGGGTCAAGTGCTTGGGACAGGCCGTAAGGTTGGTCACATGTTTGAGGTTCATGACTTGAAGATTCCTTCACAAGTTGCTTCTGCAACTGCTACCACTACCACATCCTCACCTGATCTATGGCATGCTCGTCTTGGTTATCCATCCTTATCTTGTCTTCAGTTGTTAGCTTCTCAAGGTCATTTAGGTTCAGTTCAGTTTCAAAAATTTGATTGTACTTCCTGTCATTTTGGCAAACAAACAAAATTGCCCTTTAATAATAGTGACTCATTTTCTTCTGCACCTTTTGATCTTATACATTCTGATATTTAGGGTCCTGCACATGTTCCTACTGAGGGGGGATCTAGATATTTTGTCATATTTGTGGATGATTTTTCTCGATATACTTGGATTTATCTGCTTCATCATAGGTCTGAACTTGTGTCTATTTACCAAACATTTCATAAAATGATTGAAACACAGTTCAATCGCACTGTTAAAGTTTTTCGATCAGATAATGCTCAAGAATATAATGATAAATCTTTCCTATCCTTTTTAGACAATCATGGTACACTTATTTAGCGGTCTTGTCCTTACATCTCTCAACAAAATGGTCGTGCAGAACGAAAACATCGTCACATCCTTGATGTTGTCCGCACCTTTCTCATTTCTGCCTCTCTTCCTGAGCGCTTTTGGGGTGAGGCTGCACTCACTGCTGTATACACCATTAATCGTATCCCTTCACCAACTACACACAACAAATCACCATTTGAGCTTCTCTATAGTCAAACCCCCGACTACTCCTCTCTTCGAGTTTTTGGTTGTGCTTGCTTTGTCTCTCTTCCTCCTCATGAACGAACAAAACTCCAACCTCGTGCTCGTCTCTGTTGTTTCCTTGGTTATGGTGTATCTCAAAAGGGGTTTCGCTGCTATGATCCCATTTCTCATCGTCTTCGTGTCTCCCGTCATGTTGAGTTTTGGGAACATCGTCCTTTCACGAGTCTTCAGCAGTTTCCTACATCCTCTTTCTCTGAGTCTCCCATTTTTACTGATCTTTTCCTCCCTCTCTATCCTGAACTTGTGGAGGATTCTTCAACATCGGCTGCCTCTCCAGACGACTCATCTCCGGTTCTGTCCCCGGCATATGACCCGCTTGTCTTGGATCCTATGGCACCACCCTCTCCTGAGTCTCCTAATGGTCCTGAACTTCGTCGTTCCACTCGAGTAAGCATTCCTCCCCCTTATCTCTTTGATTATCACTGCTCTTTTACCCTTGCCACCCTCTATGAACCTTACACCTATCGTGAGGCCTATACTGACCCTCTTTGGCAGCAAGCTATGAATGATGAACTAGATGCCCTTCATAAAAATCACACTTGGGATATGGTTGATTTGCCTCCTGGTCAGTCTGTAGTAGGTTGTAGGTGGGTTTACAAGATCAAGACCAAGGCTGATGGAACTGTTGAACGATACAAGGCTCGCCTAGTTGCTAAGGGCTTTACCCAGGAGTACGGCATTGACTATAAGGAAACATTTGCTCTTGTTGCTCGCCTTACATCTGTCAGATGTCTCATTGCTGTGGCTGCTATTCGCCGTTGGCCTCTTTATCAAATGGATGTGAAGAATGCTTTTCTCAATGGAGACCTTCAAGAAGAAGTGTACATGCAACCACCCCCTGGCTATCCACACTCAGGCGGTCAAGTTTGTCGCCTTCGCCGTGCACTTTATGGCCTCAAGCAGGCTCCTCGAGCTTGGTTTGAGAAGTTTAGCTCAGTTGTTGCTCAGCAGGGTTTCACTTCGAGTCCTCATGACACTGCTCTTTTCGTCCGAAGATCCTCTGCTGGTATCACTCTTATTCTTCTCTATGTTGATGATATGATTATTACTGGAGATGATTCTGCAGGTATCCGCTCTCTTCAGCACTTCCTTAGTCAGCACTTTGAGATGAAAGATTTGGGCACTCTCAGCTATTTTCTTGGGCTTGAGGTTACCTCATTCTCTAATGGATACTATCTTTCCCAAGCTAAATATGCTTCTGATCTTCTCTCTAAAGCCAGTATCACTGACAACAAGACTGTTTCCACTCCTTTGGAATACAATGCAAAGCTCACACCCTTGGATGGTGAACCTATATCTGATGCTACTCGTTATCGTCAGCTGGTTGGTAGTCTGATCTATCTCACTGTTACTCGTCCAGATATTTCACATGCCGTGGGTATGGTTAGTAAGTTCATGGATGCCCCTCGTTCTGTCCACTATGCTGCTGTTCTTCGGATTCTCCGATATTTCAAGGGCACACTTTGTCATGGTCTACACTACTCCTCTCGGTCTTCTCTTGAGTTTCATGCTTATTCAGATGCGGACTGGGCAGGTGATCCGACTGATCGATGCTCTATCATAGGTTTCTGTTTCCTGTTGGGTACTTCTCTTGTCTCGTGGCATAGCAAAAAGCAGGATGTTGTTTCCCGTTCCAGTACTGAGGCTGAGTATCGTGCCCTTGCCGACACCACCTGCGAGCTTGTCTGGCTTCGTTGGCTCTTGGCTGACATGGATGCTCCACAACCCACTGCTACTCCTCTTTATTGTGACAATCGTAGTGCTATCTACATTGCTCATAATGATGTCTTCCACGAACGCACCAAGCACATTGAGATCGACTGCCACATCACTCGCCAGCATCTCAAGAAAGGCAATCTCAAGTTGTTCTCCATCTCATCTGCTGACCAGCCTGTTGATATCTTCACCAAGTCTCACCCGCCTGGTCGTCTTCGAGATCTTATATCCAAACTCCAGTTGGTTTCCTCCTTGCCACCTCGAGTTTGAGGGGGGATGTTAGTGTATAGATTAAGCTAGATTAGCC
Organism: Quercus ilex subsp. ballota; assembly: GCA_032727855.1. Lineage (NCBI taxonomy): Eukaryota > Viridiplantae > Streptophyta > Magnoliopsida > Fagales > Fagaceae > Quercus > Quercus ilex. The sequence continues at coordinate 9,384,527 of CM064919.1, forward strand.
CACTGGGCTTAGCCCAGTATATTACTTGTACTGCATTCATGTTACTTGTACTGCACACATACCTAGCCTATATAAAGCTCTCTTTTGTACATTGTTTTACATATATTATTATACTGACTATTCAGTCATTCTCTCTCTTTTTATATTGTTAACAGGTTGGTTTCTTTTTCTCACTCTGATCAACTATATCTTTTAGCGTCTTTAAGTGAATTCCTAATTCTTTCCAGTTGTCACTTTTTGGAAACTCCTCAAGTATCTTTAAGTAATGTTCAATTTTGTAGAGATTTTTTTTTTAACTTCCCAATGCGTCTTTCAAAGCCGTTGTCCTGTCCCTTGTTGCTTGGTTCCTCCTCTTCCATCGTCGTCTTCTTGTAAAACAACTCCCGAATCCCGGAGCACAAGCACTCCCTCGGCTACTTCTTGTCATTGCTAGTAGTGTCAAGTGTGGTGGGTTGTACAGCAGGGGTCGAAGTTTCTCCAGGATTTGTTTGTATTTCATTAGAGGAAGACATGGCTGGATTGATGGAGATGAAACAGAATGTTTTGGAAGGATATTATTGAGATTGAATAAGTGTGGGCAAGCAACTTGTTAAGTTTGACTATCTATTTTGTGGGTTACCAACTCTGTGTTTCAGGAGCCAATCTCATGGACGTGAGTGACTAGAAGAGTAGTTAATCATATAACATAAGAAATAAGGCAAACTATTCTCATTATAGAATTTGGCATGTCACATGGCAAAACTACAATTTTAATAAATTTTTTTGTAATTTGATACAGTCATTTAGTACAACTATATCTTTTAAATTCAATTTTTATTATATAATATATGATATAAAGAGAGAAAAAAAATAGTAATTAAAAAAAACTTTTGAAAAAAATTAAAAATAGTTTTTTTTTTAATAAAAAAATTCCTTTAATTTTGGATAGTTTTTGAAGATTATGATAGATGTTATTTATTTGAAAACTTATAAACAAACATAATATATACCTAAAAATAAATAAGATATGCTTAAAAATATATATTAATTAATTGAGGTATCCCAATATGATTATGTCTTAAGTTTTCCAATTTTTTTTTTTTAAATTTTAGTTTCTAAGAATTAATGTGTCATATATATCTTGTGTGTATGTCCATGCTTCATAAAATAATACTTGAATTTCGGTTCATATGATGGTTCATGGAATGTAGAAAAAATTTACCACTATAACCTTTTGTGGCACAATTTTGTCACAACTCTAATATCGCAGATTGTAAATGATGGAGAAAAAGTGATGGGTCTAATCGAAAATGATAGACAACTAGTTATAATCTTCCACAAAAGATAGTTGTGAAAAAATGTTATTGTAATAAAGAGTGTGGTTCTAAAATTACTTGTGGATTATAAAGCTAAAATGTAATCCACAAGGATCACAACATGACGTTGCCACATGCTCCATCCATCCTAAGGGGATTTTTATTAGGAGTAGTGTTTATAACACACATTTACTAAAAACAATTGAAACTTTGACTTGAGCCCAAAATTTTCATGTTGAAAATTGTTAAAAATTGTGATTTCAATTCACAATTTTAGTTATTTTTTCCTTTGTGTGTATAAGTGTGTGTAATAACTTTTATCTTTTTTTATTAGTGCTAGGGTGAGGACATTTTTATAACATTTTCACATCAAAGTTTAGGTAATAAATTGTTACTAGTCTTTGTTTGGATTCATCACTGATATTACACTTTTACCATTAAGAATTTTCCATCTAAAATTTATTGAGAAAAAATTGTGCATAACTTTATTCATATTATATATATATATATAAGTTGGATTCAAGTTACACCTGGTGTAACTTTAACTTATATTACACTACTTAATATTTTTTTAATTGTGAACGGTTTTTAGACCCCTTAACCTAACCAGATTAACCTAGTTAATTAGCCAAGTGATTAACTTAGTCAAATTATGCAAATCTAGGTTATCACAATCAAACAATCATATCAAAAATATAAAGCAGCGGAAAAGTAAATAACACAATGATAAGATGACCCAAGAAACCATACGGTAAAAACCTGGGGAGGATTTGACCTAACTATCCTCAAGGTAAACTTGAATCCACTATCTTGAAAGAATCGAAGTTCATACAATAAGACTTACAAGCCCCCACGCTCGACTTTTTATTACTATTCACCAGTGGAACTTACTGACACGACCATGTGCAAGCTCCGAGACTACGAACTTCTTCTTTCTTGGATTCTCCAGCAAATACAAGCACACCCGCTTGTGTTTCTTTAAGCTCCAATGGCAACAACTGAATTGATCATCAAGGTGTAGATAAATCTTCTCCTTGAAAACCCTAAATTTTGTGTAAAGGAAAACTCCTCTAGATCTTACAAGAGATTTACACAAAACAGCAATATGAGCAACTTCTAAAATGTGGCTAGGGTTTGCCTTATATACTTAGGACAAAAACATAAAAGCCTAAACATTTTAGGAGTTAGGGCTGAGTTGGAAATCTGCAGAAAAACACGTTCTGCTCGATATTCGATTGATCAAGTCTAAGTTTCGATCGATCGAGCCAGGCCGAAAGTCACTAATATTTTCTGCAGCCACTCGATTCCAACTTTACATAAACGCACAACTTTGAGCAAATCTAAACAAGACTAAACAACCTGTTTTGATCATGATTTGCCAACAATATAAATTAGAATTCTAAATACATAAATTCCTAAATCTTTAAAATGTAACAAATTGGATGCAAATTTTGACAAATCTACATTTAAATTACATTATTTTTGTATATTCTCTATGCTTGCAAATTTTCATGGTGATTAAAGATTAATAGTCATGTCATTTATTAATTATTTAAATTCAAATTTCTGTAATTTAAAATAATGCATAATAGATGAGATTATGGATCGAATAGTAAATAACATCTAATTGACATAAAAATTGGCAAAAATGTTAAAAACATATAAAACATATAATTTGACAGAAATTTAGACCCCTTAAACAACCAGATTGCGTAGCCTAGATTAATTAGCCAAGTTGTTACTTAGTCAAATTAAGCAATTCTAGGTTAAAACAATCCAAACAATCATATCAAGAATATAAAGCAGCGGAAAATAAATAACACAAGATATGATCACCCAGGAAACCACACGGTAAAAACCAGGGGAGGATTTGACCCACCGATCCTCAAGGCTAACCTGAATTCACTATGAAAGAATTGAAGTTCATACAAAAGGAATACAAGCTCCCCGCTCGACTTCCTAATGACAGGTTATTTAGACCCCTTAAACAGCCAGATTGCGTAGCCTAGATTAATTAGCCAAGTTGTTACTTAGTCAAATTAAGCAATTCTAGGTTAAAACAATCCAAACAATCATATCAAGAATATAAAGCAACGGAAAATAAATAACACAAGATATGATCACCCAGGAAACCACACGGTAAAAACCTGGGGAGGATTTGACCCACCGATCCTCAAGGCTAACCTGAATTCACTATGAAAGAATTGAAGTTCATACAAAAGGACTACAAGCTCCCCGCTCGACTTCCTAATACTACCCACCAGTAGAACTTCCTGACACGACCACGCGCAGGCTCCGAGTCCACGGACTACTTCTTTCTTGAATTCCTCAATCAGCTACAAGCTCCCCGCTTGCTTTTCTTTTAAGCTTCAATGGTTGCAACGGTAATGATCTTCAAGATGTTGAAATCATCTCTACCATGAAAACCCTAAGTTTTGTGTAAAGGAAAGCTCCTCAAAGATCTCACACGAGATTCACACAAAACAGCAATGTATGAGCAACAATACAATATGGACAACCTTCAAAAACGTGGCTAGGGTTTTGTTTATATACCTAGGGTAAAAACATAAAACCCTAAACGTTTAATGAAGTAGGGCTAAGTTGGAAATTCTGCAGAAAATTCAACCTGTGCGATTTTCGATCGATCGAGTCTATTCTTCGATCGATCGAGTCAGGCCGAAAGTCCCAAGTACTTCTGCAGCCACTCGATTCCAACTTTACAAGAATAAACCAACTTTGAGCAAGTCTAAATAAGACTAAATACAATGTTTTGATCATGGTTGCCAACATTACAAATTAGAGTTCTAAATACATAAAATCCTAAGACCTTAGAACCTAACAAACTCCCCCTTTGGCAATCCGTGACAAAACCCTAATTAACAGCTCAAAGTTTTACAAATAACAAGCCCTTTACAAAGATAATGCTCATAAAATTCAATTCAGCCTAACTACTATCCATAGTTGCAAGTGTAGACAGCAGTTTAGTTGAATCAACCTGTATAATCCTGAAATACTCAACAAACGCATAAACGCATGTGTGACAGTAAAGAGTAAAACAACAGGTATAACATTCTTGTAAGATTCACACAACACAAAATAAAGACATATATGAATGAACAACTCATAAATATAAATCAATAAGCAGTGAATCTCAACACAACAAGAATCAACAAAAATATCATGTATATCAATCAATGTTACTCCCCCTAACATGAATATCCCCAAAAATGATATACAAAGTGAAGCACCTAGATACAATCTAAAAACTCCACAAGCTCCTCTAAAACAAAAAAATCTCCCCCTAACAACAAAAACTCCTCTACAAGACAAAACTCCACTCCCCCTTTTTGTGACGGAATGCCAAAGGGCAATCACAAGTCGCCATCAAAAGGAGGTGGTGAGGGTGAATGAAGACGCGCAAAATCAGCTCGGAGAGCACGTATCTCGTCCAGCAAGTCCACCAAAATCTGACCATGAGCCGCCTGAACGGTCATGACAGTCTCCAAAGTACGACGAACATCGAAGTCGGCCGAAGGAGGTGGAGGAACATCAGCAGCAGCAGCATCATCACCAACTGGAACAGGAATATCCTCACCAGCAAGACCTGCAGAAGAAGAAGGAGGAGGTGCGCTACTAGAGGGCTCAGACCTAGGGTGTTTAGAACCAGCTCGAAGATGAGCGGCCCTTTGTCTAAGAAAAGACGCACCTATAGGAGCTATCACATGAACGGGCTCAGAGGAAGGAAAGCCACTAAGATCAAGATAGAGAAGAATCCTATGAATGAAAATAGGATGAACAAGAGCATGAGCAGTAGATGAACTCCTATAAACTTCGTTCAAAGAACGAAGAAAAAGATGGGGAAAACTGATAGGAGCATCAGTAACAAGAGCGTACAAAAATACACACCTCTCAAGAGGAATGGTGTGAACATGGGAAATAGGCCAGATCGAATGACAAGCTATCCTAAAGAACAGATAGTGTAACCCGGAGAGCTCAGCAGAAGTGATCCGAGGATCAGAACCCCACTGGACAGCAGTAACAGTGATGTAAGACAAAACATCGCTAATCTCGGGAGACTCAGCATATGGATAGACAGGATGCTGGACCAATGGTACCCCTAGAGCATCAGCCACTACCCGAGGAGTAATGGAGTACTCTACGTCTCGTATCCAACTCTTAACTAGAGTGTTGGAATCATAGATGCGGATAGAGATGTTCGAATAGAACTCTCTAATCAAGGCAGAAGGTGGAGGAGGATCAGAAACATCCACCAAGGGTAACCAACCCCGACGCTCAAAATTTGCCCTAATGGCAGGATCAAGTTCATCTAACCGCACAGAACGCTCAGCCCAAATCTTTCTCTTAAGGTTTAGCGTCTCAAAAATCTCTTGATTTTTCTCACTCGAAAACTTCTCACTATCAAAGGATGGAGGGGGTGAAGGAGAAGGTGAAGGAACATTCCTACGGGCTCTAGTTTTCCTAGGCATAGTGCTAAGGAAAGGACAGAGACACAGAGTGAAAACCAAACAGAACAAGAGAAATCAAAACCAAAGGCAGACTGCAAATTAGCATAATAAAAATATAGAACAAAAATCTATATGATGCATGAACATTTATAATGTTGTGATGCATGATCTAATGCAGTAAACAATTAAGTTTAATTGAGATTGAATTGACAAAATTGGCTTGAGCAAAAAAAATGTTTATCAAAAATCCCAAAAATTTGAAAACCACTTGACAAATTTTGCAACAAATTGATGAATTGATCAGTACACAAGTTTGAAAGCATATTAGAATAACCAATTTCATCAATGCAACAAACCAATTTCAGCAAATTCTACTCAAATTAAAAAAATCCCCAATTCGGATCAAGAACAAGCCCTAGAATTTTCAATTTTTCATCAAACTCAAAATTGATCAAATTAACCACCAAGGATCATTAGTATGATGTGTCCCCACAAAAACCCAATGATCAATTTCATAAAATAAGGCTTGAATCAACAAAAAATCCCTAATAAGTAAAGTCCGAAAATCTCCCTTAAATGCATGGATTTATGCATGAAATAATGAAAATAAATTCAAAAGGAAGGGCAAAAGAGTCTTACCGGCTTGAGGAAAGAGATTCTTTGCAAAAACTTCGGAGGAAAACGACAAAAATTGGAAAAATTTGGCTTGCCTCGTCAGAGAGAGAAAGGAAAAGTTTGAAAAGATTTTAAAGGTATTTGAAAAAGTCAGATTTGATCTTTTAAAAAGGCTTTTCCACGATATTCGATCGATCGAAAATTACATTCGATCGATCGAAAAGCACAGTCATTTTAAGACAAATGAGAGCACTTTTTCGATTGATCGAAAAACAGGCTGGATCGATCGAAAATCACAGTTTTTGAAAATACAAGCCTAATTTTGAAATAACTCCTCAGAGCATTAGATTGAAAAAAACAAAATGCATGAGTATGAGATGGAATGCTTTTTCAAAAACCCAAAATTTAAACCCAATTTTCTCAAAACAAATTTCAATCATTCTCTCATTGAATTTTCTTAAGCAACAAATATGTTGTGCATAAATCTCAAGATATTTTCAAACTTGGTTGGTCAGACCAAAAACACACACTAGCATGTACAGTGTTTAACAAAGAGTAACTTGTGTAGTGTGTGATACTAGTAAAAACTTGAGATACATGTGAGGTGATATGTGAATAGCAATCAATCACAAAGTCTACAAAATTCATCACATAGAATTCAAAAGAGACTATCACCTAAAGAGTTACATCCTATAACTCCTACATCTCCTAAAACAAAAGCTTGCAATCATGTAAGTTTCTTGTATTTTTTGCCCCATTAATTAAGTGAATTTTGGCATCAAGCCTAATAGTACACACCGGTTTGAATTAAGTGAATTGGCATCAAGCCTAATAGTACACACCAGTTTTAATTATTAATCATTTAGCAGAGGCAACACCTTATGTTCTTTTTGTGCATGTGCTACACTTTCTCGAGCACAAAATCTTATGATATGCACTAAGGTGTTCATGATTGGCTAGTGAGCAGTGGTGAGATGGTTATTTATGCCTTTCTCAAAAGAATCAAGTCCGACAGTCAAAAACATGTGACTTCAAGATCAATACAAAGTGATTAATAACCACAAACATCTTTCCCACACAACATGCACTACAAAGTTTCAGCTAGTCAAGTGCAATAAATAAGCTCATCAAAGCTAAACAAGGTACATAAGACATGTTATGTGTAAATAAATTGACCAACCTTGTTTTCAATAAACAAGAAACATCATGTTCAACATAAATTTTGCTTCCTTTTTTTTTTTTTTTTTTTTTTTTTTTTATTAAAAGAGAAAACAAATAAATCCTAGAATGAAATGCATGAATGTAATGCAATGCAAGTCCTAGAACAAAAACAAAAAAAAAACAAAGAACAATGGTCACAAAAGAATAGAGCAATGAAGCACAAGGACCATGTCAGAAAGACTCAATTAGTTCGAGTCTTTTGCATCCAAAGCTTTTTAGATGCACCACGAGCATTGGAGTTCTTATTCAACTTTGAGTGATTCCCAACTCCATGATTGGAATAAAGGTTTAACACCTTTACCAATTCACCAATTAATGCCATAGGATCTTGTGCTTGAGGCACAGGCACTTTTGGTTTATTTGCTCTCTTATCAGCTTGAAGCTTGTAATAGTTAGGACGAATATGTCCAGACTTACCACAATAATGACAAACCCAAGCAGGTTTACCATGCATCTTGTCCTTAGATTTGGTAGGCTCCTTAGGTTTAGATTCTCTTAGGTCTACCCTAATCTTCTTAGGTGGTGAAACTTCTACAGGTTTAGCTACCTCACTCACAGGTGGTTTGACAGTTTCACTCACAACCTCACTCACAGAAGGCTCAGAAGAAGAAGAAGGAACAAAAGTAGTGGAATGAGGTACAGACTCAAAGATGCTTTCAACATATCCTAACCCAGTTTTATCAGAATGATACTTTTGAACATTCAGCATGTGATCAAGTTTAGAACTAGCAGACCTAGCAACAGATAAATCAAGTTCCAAAGTTCTAACTTTATCAAGCAAAAGCATGTTCTCAGATTTAACATTATTCAAAAGCTCATTAGCATCAAACAATTTAACAAGCAAATTTTTCTTTTCAAGCTCAAGAGAATCAATTTTCTTTAGGCCAAGTTCAACTTTCATAGCATCCTTTGCAGTAATTTTGCAAAGTTTGTTATAGGCCTCTTGGAGATCTGCATCTTCAGAGAGTTCCCCATCAGAAGGGTTCTCTTCAGCAGATATGCTTTCATTGACTGTAGCAGTAGCCGTGAAAGCAATGAAGTTTCCATCCTTGTCACCACCGGACTCATCATCAGAAACCTCATTATCACTAACGGTTACAGCCATAGCTTTACCCTTATTCTTCAAGAATGTAGGACATTCAGATTTCATATGACCATACCCTTGACAGCCAAAACACTGAGGACCCAAAGAGTTATTAGAAGATTGACCAAAATTTTCTCTAGGTCTTTCAAAATTGTTAACCTTGGTGGGATCATTCTTCCTAAAATTTCTAGGTTCAGCAGTGTAAGTACCTCTTGCCTTTCTATTTGTATTTCTAAGAAAGTTCTTAAAGTTTTTGGCAAGATAGGCAATCTCTGTAGCAGAGAGCTCATCATCAAATCCACCACCATCAACATCATCAACTGACTTAAGAGCCATTGATTTGGATTTGTTCACTTTAGGTAGGTCAGACTCATAGGATTGAAGAGATCCTACAAGCTCATCAACAGGGATGGAGTCCACATCCTTGCTTTCAGTTATGACAATCACTTTGGGTCTAAAATCTTCAGTTAAAGATCTAAGTATCTTCCTAACAATCTTAGGTTGATCATAGATTTCACCCAAATTAAAGGCAGAATTAACAATATCATTCAGTTTGGCATAAAATTCATCAAAGGATTCATCATCAGACATCCTAATGCTTTCAAACCTAGAAGTTAATTGCTGCAGTTTGTTTATCTTAACTGCCTTTGTGCCTTCATGCACAGTTTGGAGGATTTTCCAAGCAGTATGAGCAACCTCAACATTAGAGATCCTCTTAAACTCCTCCATAGAAACAGCATTAAAGATAGCATTCATAGCTTTGCTATTGAAGCTTGCTACTTCTTTTTTAGAAGTTTGCCACTCACTCACAGGAGTAGCGGGCTTCACCCATCCGTATTCAACGGAATTCCAAACCCTTTCATCAATGGATTTCAGGAATGCTTTCATCCTTACTTTCCAATAAGCATAATTGTTCCCATCACAATGAGGAGGAACAAACAGAGAGTGTCCATGCTCCATGACAACAGGGGTCAAGGATCAGCTCAGAGATTAAAAATCTCAAACAAAAAGAGCAACCTGCTCTGATACCACTTGACAGGTTATTTAGACCCCTTAAACAACCAGATTGCGTAGCCTAGATTAATTAGCCAAGTTGTTACTTAGTCAAATTAAGCAATTCTAGGTTAAAACAATCCAAACAATCATATCAAGAATATAAAGCAGCGAAAAATAAATAACACAAGATATGATCACCCAGGAAACCACACGGTAAAAACCTGGGGAGGATTTGACCCACCGATCCTCAAGGCTAACCTGAATTCACTATGAAAGAATTGAAGTTCATACAAAAGGACTACAAGCTCCCCGCTCGACTTCCTAATGCTACCCACCAGTAGAACTTCCTGACATGACCACGCGCAGGCTCCGAGTCCACGGACTACTTCTTTCTTGAATTCCTCAATCAGCTACAAGCTCCCCGCTTGCTTTTCTTTTAAGCTTCAATGGTTGCAACGGTAAGGATCTTCAAGATGTTGAAATCATCTCTACCATGAAAACCCTAAGTTTTGTGTAAAGGAAAGCTCCTCAAAGATCTCACACGAGATTCACACAAAACAGCAATGTATGAGCAACAATACAATATGGACAACCTTCAAAAACGTGGCTAGGGTTTTGTTTATATACCTAGGGTAAAAACATAAAACCCTAAACGTTTAATGAAGTAGGGCTGAGTTGGAAATTCTGCAGAAAATTCAACCTGTGCGATTTTCGATCGATCGAGCCAGGCCGAAAGTCCCAAGTACTTCTGCAGCCATTCGATTCCAACTTTACAAGAATAAACCAACTTTGAGCAAGTCTAAATAAGACTAAATACAATGTTTTGATCATGGTTTGCCAACATTACAAATTAGAGTTCTAAATACATAAAATCCTAAGACCTTAGAACCTAACACCTAATGCTACCCACCAGTAGAACTTCCTGACACGACCACGCGCAGGCTCCGAATCCACGGACTACTTCTTTCTTGAATTCCTCAATCAGCTACAAGCTCCCCGCTTGCTTTTCTTTTAAGTTCCAATGGTTGCAACTGTAATGATCTTCAAGATGTTGAAATTATCTCTACCATGAAAACCCTAAGTTTTGTGTAAAGGAAAGTTCCTCAAAGATCTCACAAGAGATTCACACAAAACAGCAATGTATGAGCAACAATACAATATGGACAACCTCCAAAAACGTGACTAGGGTTTAGTTTATATACCTAGGGTAAAAACATAAAACCCTAAACATTTAATGAAGTAGGGCTGAGTTGGAAACTCTGCAGAAAAATCAACCTGTGCGATTTTCGATCGATCGAGTCTATTCTTCGATCGATCGAGCCAGGCCGAAAGTCCCAAGTACTTCTGCAGCCACTCGATTCCAACTTTACAAGAATAAACCAACTTTGAGCAAGTCTAAATAAGACTAAATACAATGTTTTGATCATGGTTTGCGAACATTACAAATTAGAGTTCTAAATACATAAAATCCTAAGACCTTAGAACCTAACAAACTCCCCCTTTGGCAATCCGTGACAAAACCTTAACTAACAGCTCAAAGTTTTACAAATGAAAAGCCCTTTACAAAGATAATGCTCATAAAATTCAATTCAGCCTAACTACTATCCATAGTTGCAAGTGTAGACAGCAGCTCAATTGAATCAACATGTATATTTCCTGAAACACTAAACAAACGCATAAACGCATGTGTGACAGTAAAGAGTAAAATAACAGGTATAACATTCTTGTAAGATTCACACAATTCAAAATAAAGACATATATGAATGATCAACTCATAAATATAAATCAATACGCAGTGAATCACAAAGCAACAAGAATCAATAAAAAATAACATGTATATCAATCAATGTTACTCCCCCTAACATGAATATCTTTGTATTTTCCACACATATCAACATGATTCCCATAAATCAATAATTTCTCCCCCTTTTTGTCACGTATTGACAAAGACAACTCATACAAAGAGTAAACAGTCAACATACGCAATAAAGGATAAGAGAAAATAGAGAATCAAGGGGATACAGAACAATCCAACTCTATAGAAAATAGAGACAGCTCCCCCTATGAACAACACAGGTGAAAAAAAACTTTTCTCCCCCTATAAAAATAGGAAAAACAAAACAAGTTTTGAGAAAAACAGTTTTGGGGAAAAATAAAGGAGGGGGGGGGGGGATCAGCAGCATCACCAACAGGATCAAAGTTAAAAACATATAATCCAAAGTTAAAAACTAAGGTGAGGATACACATGAAGAAAAATATTCTCTCTTTCAATAAAATGCAAACATAGCACTATGTGACCCATAACCAGTTGCATGAGTAGAGAAAATATTCGCACATTGATTATCCATCATATCTCTTAAGAAAAATATTTTCTACAGTTCACACATAAAAAAAAGGCATATACTAGAAAGTACATAGCTCAAAAATTTATCAATCAATTTTTTTATCAAGTTGAGTACCCAATGTAGCAAAGTGTATGCATGTTATGTGTGAAAACAATGAGAGATATGACTGCAAAACTGCAAGATAGATACAAAAACAATGCAATGCATGTGAATCCTAAACACAAATGATGCAGGAAAAAATTTTGGTCAAAAACATAGAAACTGAAAATTTTTCAGTTTCGATCGATCGAGAATCGATCGAACATCAATCGAGTCAGGCAGACTCAAACCAAAAATTTTAATCGCAATTTCGATTGATCGAAAAACAGGGTCGATCGATCGAAAGTCTGGAAAAATCAGTTTTTCGAAAAACAGAGCATTTTAATGCAGAAACTCCACAAAACACATTGTTTTATAAAAAAATGCATGAGTATGAGATGAAAAGTTTTTCAAAAATACTTAAATTTAACCCAGATCTTCCAAAATCAAGATTTTCAATCAATTTGTCCTCAAAGCGCAAACATTATACACATTTTGCATTAAAATCAAGGAACTTTTAATTTTGGATGGTCACAACAAAATCACACACAATATAATGTACCAAGTTTAGCAAAGAGTAACTTGTGTAGTGTGTGCAACTAGCAAAAACTTGAGATACATGTGAGGTGATATGTGAATAGCAATCAATCACAAAGTCTACAAAATTCATCACATAGAATTTGAAAGAGACTATCACCTAAAGAATTACATCCTATAACTCCCACATCTCCTAGAACAAAAGCTTGCAATCATGTAAGTTTCTTGTATTTTGCCCCATTATTTAGGTGAAATTTGGCATAAAGCCTAATAGTACACACCAGATTAGATTATGTGAAATGGCATCAAGCCTAATAGTACACACCAAATTTTAAGCATTAAGCATTTAAGCATATAAAGAGGCTACACCTTATGTTCTTTTTGTGCATGTGCTACACTTTCTCGAGCACAAAATCTTATTATATGCACTAAGGTGTTTATGATTGGCTAGTGAACAGTGGTGAGATGGTTATTTATGCCTTTCTCAAAAGGATCAAGTCCGACAGTCAAATAACATGTGACTTCAAGATCAAGACAAAGTGATAAACACCATAAACATCTTTCCCACACAACATGCACTACAAAGCTCAAACTAGTAAAGTGCAATAAAGTAAGCTCATCCAAGCTAAACAAGGTACATAAACTAGTTATGAAAAGATAAGGTGGCCAACTTTGATTATAAATCCAAGATCTATAATACAAAACACAAAAATCTTTTTGGTTTGAACAAACTTTATGACCAAAAACAAAAAGCACATATTATGCTAAATGAACAATGCAAAAACAATGCATGATAGTGCAAAACTAAGCTATAGAGGGTACACAAACAAGAAATATCAATTTCTTAATTAACCCTTGAGAACATGTACAAACTAGTACATACTCACACAGAATCAAAAATAGCTTAGCACAAACTATTCAAGTTTCTCCACAATGTCAAGCATGTTCTAAATCAAGAGAGAGATATCATAACTCATGTAATCCTCAAAACAAATAAAACAAGACACAAAATAAAATATTTTTGTCTTTTTGAAATTTTTTCAATGTTTTTGGATTTTTTTTAAAACAAAACAAACAATCAAAAACTAAAACAAAACATGTCCACAATTAATTGAAAGAATTAAATCAAGGACAAGTTAGCAACACTCACATTGGAGAATCTTTTCTCACCCATTTAGCACGATTCCTTGGCTTTGTAGGTGAAAATCCATGTGAAGCAGAGTGTATTTGAGGGATTACACAAATCTTCTGAGAAAGACTGAAATCCTGCAAATTCCTTTCACAAGCCAACAAGCTCAAATTTTTCAAAAGAATATGAAACAATTTATATGGACTTATGGCAGGAGAAATATCATCACATATCCTAGATTGACATACATAATGCTTAAATTTCAATTTATGACAATTAGGACGAATGTGACCAGAGACACCACAAAAGTGACAAACATGAACAAATTTAGGAACATCAGTATTCCTAACAGAAAATCTAGTCTCAGATTTTGGTTTTTGCCTCAACAAAGAACAATTTGGTCTAATATGACCAACAACACCACAAAGGTGACAGGTAGGCACAGAAACAGATTTATTGTGCTCTCTAACAATAGGTTTAGACTTAGGTGTAGAAACTTCAGCGTCTACATCAGAACTTTTACCTTTGTCTAACCTAGCAAAATAAGCCTTTTCATTATTATTCCTCTTGAAAGGAGGGATATAAATTTTCTCAGTTTTAGGCTTAAGAGAAACAGAAACAATTCTATTATCATCAGCAAGCTTAGAACTAGTCAAATTTTCAAGTTTAACTTTAGACTCAACTAACTCTTGTTCCAAGCTTTTCATCTTCTCATCTTGAGAGGAAATTTGATTTCTCAAAAATTCATTCTTTTTATTAGACTCATCTAATCTCACAATCAAATCCTCTTTTTCAAGATTAGCCAATTTTAACTCTTCTTTAAATTTCTTAGCAATTTTCAAAGATTTAGATAATTCCTTACGAAGAGTTTCAAAAGCATCAAAAAAATCAGCAGAAACAATAGTGTCTTTTTTATTCAAAACATCACAGGCATCAATAAAATCAGCAGAAGCATGAGCAGAAAGACACTTCAAATTATCCATGACAACAGGGGTCAAGGATCAGCTCTTAGATCAAAAGATCTAAAACAAACAAAGAGCTACCCGCTCTGATACCACTTGACAGAAATTTAGACCCCTTAAACAACCAGATTACGTAGCCTAGATTAATTAGCCAAGTTGTTACTTAGTCAAATTAAGCAATTCTAGGTTAAAACAATCCAAACAATCATATCAAGAATATAAAGCAGCAGAAAATAAATAACACAAGATATGATCACCCAGGAAACCACACGGTAAAAACCTGGGGAGGATTTGACCCACCGATCCTCAAGGCTAACCTGAATTCACTATGAAAGAATTGAAGTTCATACAAAAGGACTACAAGCTCCCCGCTCGACTTCCTAATGCTACCCACCAGTAGAACTTCCTGACACGACCGCGCGCAGGCTCCGAATCCACGGACTACTTCTTTCTTGAATTCCTCAATCAGCTACAAGCTCCCCGCTTGCTTTTCTTTTAAGTTCCAATGGTTGCAACTGTAATGATCTTCAAGATGTTAAAATTATCTCTACCATGAAAACCCTAAGTTTTGTGTAAAGGAAAGCTCCTCAAAGATCTCACAAGAGATTCACACAAAACAGCAATGTATGAGCAACAATACAATATGGACAACCTCCAAAAACGTGACTAGGGTTTAGTTTATATACCTAGGGTAAAAACATAAAACCCTAAACGTTTAATGAAGTAGGGCTGAGTTGGAAATTCTGCAGAAAAATCAACCTGTGCGATTTTCGATCGATCGAGTCTATTCTTCGATCGATCGAGCCAGGCCGAAAGTCCCAAGTACTTCTGCAGCCACTCGATTCCAACTTTACAAGAATAAACCAACTTTGAGCAAGTTTAAATAAGACTAAATACAATGTTTTGATCATGGTTTGCCAACATTACAAATTAGAGTTCTAAATACATAAAATCCTAAGACCTTAGAACCTAACATAATTCAACAGTAAAATTTTCAAAATATGAATTCGATAACAAGTTATTGGGTAGTTTAACATTATTTAGAGTTATATCGGGTGTAACTTGAACCCAACCTCTCTCTCTCTCTCTCTCTCTCTCTCTCTCTCTCTCTCTCTCTCTCTCTCTCTCTCTCTCTCTCTCTCTCTCTCTCTCTATATATATATATATATATATATAAGTCAAGCATTGTAAAGGGATTGCCATGTCAATTATACTTTCTAGAATTTTATATTCTTCTTGTTATTTTTAATTTATTGCTTTCCTACTTGCTATAAGCCATTGTCCTTTACTTTTCTTCAATTTGCAAGCAATCAAGTCTTTCTTTCGCAAAGGTTCGCTGTCTGGTTATGTATTCTTTACATGGCATTTGGAGTTCTTGCATAGTTTTAGGTTCTCAATTAAATACTAGACATTAGCTAATGATCTGCATTACTTCTTCTGTTTGTAAGACAAAGAGCACTCTATATGCGTGAAGGTGAATTATCTGCCGGTAGAGTATTCGTTAAATGGCGTTTGGGGTTCTTTCCTAGTTTTATCTTCTTAATTTATGACTTTTCTATAGGTAATGTCTCGCTTTTACTTTTTCTTCAATTTACAAGCCAAGTCTCTTTGTGCTACTCGAAAACTATTCTTTACTTGGCAAATCGAGTTTCCTGGCTTTATCTTAGTTGATTATTTTGTTATATGAAAGCTAAATTCAATCTCTTGCTTTTACTTTCTCTTCAAAAATTGCAAGGTATCTCTCTTTTGTGCAAGGGAAAGATGTCTGTTGGTATTCTTTACTTGGCGGTTGAGGTTTGGAATTATGCATTCGACTAAAACTTAATTTTTCGGGGGGGAAAAAAAAAAAAAAAAAACTAAATTTCAATGTTTGCTTTTTTGAGTTGTAGTTCTCAATTATATATGTAGATTTTGAATATTTCATACTTCATGTAATTTCTGGGGATTATCTACTGTTTATTACTACAATTGAATTCGTGTGGCATCCCATGCATAACAAATAATTAAACTGCATCAATAATTTTTTTTTTTTAAACTGCAACAAATTAAGAAGTTGTACCAATTAGGATCTTTCTTCAAACATGAAAAGCCTCTGGTCAAATATTATTGATCAGTGATGGAGGGTTGTATCTGGAATAGTTTATGGAGGAATTGTGTCACTTTGTGAAGACATATATTAATTTGTTACGTTCTGCTTTAATTTGTTGCTTAAAAAGTATGACTGATTAAGATATTTTGTATACACTTTCTTTTTAAAGAGTTACACATGGTAATAGTTCATCAAAAACAAAAACAGTTACACATGGCACTAGAGAATACAAACCTTTCACTTTTATTCAATTTTGAAAGCAATCAATTCTGTTTGTGCAAAGTTTAGTTTTCTGGTAGAGTATTCTTCAATGATTGTTGCATTTGTTATTCTACTAAAATATTTTCTATGCATTTTTATTAAAGGAAACATTATTTGTGTACAAATATCAAGAAAAACACAATATAATTACAGTGAATTTTTTTATATGCAAACCAATGAGTTATTAATAAGTATATTCTGTTCTTAAAAGTATGCATTATATCTCATAATTGAATATTAACCAATAAATTACCACCGGTTAACAAGACTATCATTATTTAAAAAATTTGCAAGACCGTCTCTTCATGCAAAATTTGCATACGTACTTTTTCTGCAATTTGCATTTTGCAAGACAATTCTCTTTGCTCGAAGATGAGCTGTCTGCTGGTAGAGGTATAGTATGCCTTACTTCAAGTAAGCTACTTGAAGTAAGTTACTTGTCATTTCGGAGTTCTTTGATCTCTTTATCTTCTTAATTGATGCGTACTTTCACCTATTTGCTTTGTCTTGCTTTTACTTTTTCTTGAATCTGCAAGGCAAGGCCTCTGTGCTGCTTTAAAACTATTCTTTACTTGGTAATTGGAGTTTATCTCATGGCCTTATCTTAGTTGATTATTTTCCTACGTGAAAGCTAAACTTTATTTTCTTTTATTCTCTTCAACGTGCAAGGCATATCTCTTTTGTGCGATTGGGAGATGTCTACTGCTATTCTTTACTTGGCACTAGAGGCAGCTCCACATTGAGTCCAAAGTAGTCACAGAGCCATACTACAATCTACAAAATACGAGGGCTATAACAGCACTTGCAAAACGTCTCTATAAATCTTGAAAACGCCACTATATGTCCATCTTGACTTGGGAAAAAGATAATTATTATATATAAATTTTTTTAAAAAATATATTTTTTTATCTTTAAAAAAAATATTTATGACCACCCTAATTTTTTTTAGGTCCAACATAATTAAATTTTGGACAAAATATGGCAATAAACTTGATTGTAGACTAAGGCTATAATTGTATTCAATAATTTTTTTTATATGAATTTTGACAAATCCACCAATGGACTATATTTTCTTCCTATATCCTCATCCATAATTGCAAAATTTCAAGAAAATCAAAGATTAATAGCTATATATGTCATCAATCAAATGTTTAAATTTCGAGTTTTTATAATCTAAAATTATACATAAAAAATAAGTTTACAAACAAATAGTAAACAAAATCTGATTAGCATGAAATTTGACATATGTTTTAAGAAGATAAAGAACATGCAATTTAACAATTATATTTTTAAAATATATAACCATGTTAATTTGTTTAGTGGCAGTTATACCCTTATGTTACAAATAACTTTGTAACTAAATTTTGGTTCACTTAACACGCAATATATTAGGTTCTTATAAAAATAAAAAGAAAAAGCTCAAAAAAAAAATTCTATTAAACTAAAATTTTGAAAGAGATATAGTGATCATTTGGATAGCGTCTACAAAGTCATGTCTTGCGTCTAGCGTTTGTATGCCCATGGAACCCATGCTATGGTAGCCAAAAATCACGTCCAAAGACTGAAAAATGCGTCTGCCAGTGGGTCCCGTGCACTATTCATGAGACCCATAAACTTTTTTTTTCAGCAAAATTTTCATTAAAAATGGGTCTCACGGCATTATTCTCACATTTAAAAATTATTTTTTTGTAGTATTTTCAGTTTTTAGCAAATAAGCGGTATCCAAACACACCCACAGTCTGCAGTATTAATAATGAGATTATCATGCAACAATTTCAACATAAGAAAATTTGTAAAAGGAAATTGTAAGAATTTATGCATTTGATTTTTTTTTTTTTTCATCAATATATGAAATTCTCTTTTTGTTAGATTTTGTATAATTTTAAATTTTTAAATGACCACCCTGAAAAAAAAAAAAAAAAAAAAAATTGAAGTCGCCACTAGCAATTGGGGTTTAGAAACAATATATATCGCTTATATTGTTTCAATTATAAAGAAAAAATATTTATAGTTTTCTTTCTATAGCCAAAAATAAAAAAATTACATTAAGTCTCTGTTTACCTAACTCAAAACAAATATTTCTTTTATTAAGTAAATCTGTGAAGTGTGAACAATATTTTAAATTATGTTAATCTTAATAAAGAAATATTTTAAATAAATTAATCAAATTTTTTGGTTAATACAATTGAAATTGCACAATTAGAGTAAAAAAGATATACTTTCTTTTTAAAAAAAGGTTTTAGTAATCATGAAAGTAATGAAAAGTATAATAATAATATAAGGTCAATTAATTTTAGATAATTTAGATAATAAATATCAATTTTACATACCTAAATATATACAAGTTAATACAAGAAAAACATATCAATAATAAAAACTAGACGAAGGTAACATGGGATCCTAGAAACCTCATCATTTTACCTCCCTCAAAACTGAAACATTAAATTAGGGATGGCAATTGTTACTCGACCCATAGGTACCTGGCCCTAATGGGTCTAGTTTTCCTGACCCGATAAACAATAGTGTTGGGTCTAAGTTTTTAAAATAAAACTTGAAGTGGGTCCGAGTCAGGTCCAGGTTTTTGCAAAACCCGACCCAAACCCGGACTCGACTCGCTTAAGACTAAAATTACCAAAAAAACCTACTCTCTCTCTCTCTCTCTCTCTCTCTCTCTCTCTCTCTCTCTATATATATATATATACTCTTATAAATCCTAACATGTCATTTCACTCATCATTCTCATCCAGCCTAGCTGCCCATTTTCCTCTCCCTCTCTCTCACTCTCCTATCCCACTCTCACTCACTCTCCTCTCCTCTGACCACCACAGCCACAACCAAGCCTCACTCACTCTCCTCTCTTCTCACCACCATAGCCCCAACCAAGCCCAGAAAACAAGATCCAAGAAAAAACATTCTTCACCAACGAATCATCTCAAATCCTCACTACCGACAAGTCAAAACTCTCACTATCACTGATCCTACATTGCTCCACCAACAGCAATCACCGATCCTACAATTTGTTAGGGTTTTTTTTTTTTTTTTTTTTTGTTGTTGTTGAGATTTTTAGATTTGCTAATTTTCCTTCTGGGTTTTCAAAATTTCTGGGATTTGTTGGATTTTGGGTATGGATTGGTTTGTTAGATGACTTAGATCTTGGCATCCATTTGGATGGCAAGAAAATAGCCAAGAAAATGCTGTAATTATTTTTATTTAATTTTTGGGTTCATTACATGTATATTCAATGATTTCTGTGATTTCTATATTTGTGATTTTGGGATTTCTATGTTTGTGATTTTGGGTTTGTGAATCGTGATGACACTGTGTTTGTGATTCTGTGTGTTCGTGAATTGTGGTTTTGGGCCGAGCATTACGGGATGGGGCTCACGGGGCCCAGCAGGATGGGTCTGGGTGCAAATAAAAAAACCTGTTTAGTAAATGGGTTGGGTTCGGGTAACGAATATAGACTCGCAGGTCAAGTTCGGGCATAAAGAAACCCGGCCCGAACCTGACCCGTTGCCATTCCTACATTAAATCAATATACTATAATGGATTAGCATAGTTACTTTTTGGGAAACATACTTTGCATACACTTTATTTTAATAAGTTTCATGACAAGGAAAAGTACCGAATGCTGAAACACTAAATCACTATCATATATAGCTCCCTTCAGAATGAAAATTCACTATTAGTAGTTAAAAACTAATGATTCAATGACATTAACTGATCTCACTTATAATAAGAAGAACCGGACCATGGTACCCTGCCCTTATCTCCCCCTTCCCGTTTTGGTCAATCAAATGAGTGTGGTACATTAACCAAAAGAAAAAGATATTTGGGAACCATTAGGTAAATTTATATATATGACTAAAAATTCAGCAAATCAATCTGTTCATCCCAATAGTGTGTGTGATCTTAAATTAAATTTTATATATTGAAAAGTTTAAATTAAAACTTGAACTTAAAAAAAAAAAAAAAAAAAATTAGCTACTTAGAGAGTCATTATTAACTTTTTTTTTTTGGTTGCTGAATGAGTCATTATTAATTAACTAAAACCAAGTAAAAAGAAAAACATATAAACTGCACATGCCACTTATCAGGGCATTATTAAAAGACACGACATATGAATACCATATGTTATATTTTACTGCCAAAAAAAGAAAATTTACACAATGATGGCATATTTTTTAAAACGTATTTATCTATTAGGAATTTTTAAAATTATTTTGTAAGTTCCTTTTTGGGCCAAAATTTCTATATGTGATTTACATGGAAGCATTTTGGTTACAAACTTATATGAATTTTCCTTTTTTTTTTTTTTTTTTTTTTATTGGGATTAATTATTATTATTATTATTTTTATTTTTGTAAATAATAACTCTGAGGGGACAAATTGATATGATTTGGAAAGATTATGATTTTAATTATTTTTTAAATTGTGATTTATTTTTAAACTATACCAAACTATAGAATGATATGATGAATAATGTATTTACCCTTAAAAATTTTAAGGGTAAATAATACTCACACTCCTCCCTAAGTATAGCAAGAATTAAATTCGTTATACTTGATTTTCAAGAAATGGCACTCTACTTCTTAATGATCAAAATAATTTGACACTCTGTCCTATTAGTGGCAGAGTGTCATTTCTTGATAATTGGATATGACAAATTTAATTTCACTATCTCGTGAATGTTTGTGGGGACTCAACCAAAAGACCTCTTAAGTGGGTTGAAATAAGGGAGAACCAATGTGGCTGGGATTGCGGTTTAGGACATGGATTGCTGCACTAGCTGAAATTAATTATGGGTTGAAAATTGTAACAGTGTGATGAAAAAATCAAGTTTGATCTCGTTTTGCTTTTTTGTCATCCTTCGCCAAGGTGATTTGGTGAAATATAATTTCAAGCCTCAGTTTACTTGCAATTTTTTCCTCCCCCAAAATTAAAGTGACGTCAGATAATATAAGACAATTGCTAGAAAATCAATGAAAAAAAAAAATATGTGTATATATATATGTGTGTGTGTGAGAGAGAGAGAGAGAGAGAGAGAGAGAGAGAAGCAAAGCACTTCCGAAGTTATAATGGCAGGATGAGAATTTAGATTAGATACATCAGATTATAATCAACTTTATTTCTCATAGATAGATAACACGGGACAAATTAAAAAATGAAAAAGGCACAAAGAAGAATACAACAGTACTAATGAAACAATATTGACATTGACAACAGACGATCGAATGAGTTTCACATAATAGTACGTACAATCCAATTAATTTATTTCTGACAGCAGGTAACACTACAACAAAATGTATTTTTAGCGACGAAAATTAGTGAGGAAATATTTTTCGTCGCTAAAAATACAGCTTTAGTGACGAAATATGAATTTCGTCACTAAAAGTGAAAAAAATTATAACATTTAGCGACGAAAAATAAATTTCGTCGCTATTGTGATCTAAAAAATAGGCGCCAGTGGAGGGAAATTTTGGCGCATGTTTAATTAAGCTATAGTGACGAAATATTTCGTCACTAAAAGTTGAAATTTTTAGTGACGAAATATTTCGTCACTGTAGGTATTGCTGTGATAGTATTAGTGACGAAAATCATTTCGTCGCTATAAGGAAGAATTAGTGACGAAAACTATTCGTCACTAAAAATAACAATGGTTTTGCACTTAAATGTTTTTAGTGACGAAATCATAATTCGTCACTAAAGGTATGCTACACTGACGAAAGTTGAATTTCGTCGCTAAAAATCTGAACAAAATATGGTCTCTTTAGTGACGAAAATAAAATTCATCGCTAAAAGTGTAAAAATTCTGGGTCCTCTTGTGATGAAACAAAAATTCGTCACTAAAAGTGGGCAATAGCGACGAAAACATTTCGTTGCTAAAGACCACTTTTAGTGACGAAACTGATATTTCGTCGCTATTTCCCACTTCTAGTGACGAATTTCAGTTTCGTCACTAAAAGTGGTCTTTAGCGACGAAATGTTTTCGTCGCTAAAAATCACTATAAATACTCCAACCCAAAAATTAGCCTCACCCACTCAGCAGAACAAAAAACACTCAGAAACCCAAACAAAAAAAAAAAAAGAGAAACACTCACCCACTCCCGATGAGCTCAACCGACGCCGATTCGCTCAACTGACGCCGATTCAGCTTCCACCGTCGCCGTTGAGCTCAACGGCGACGCTTCAGCTCGCCGATGAGCTCAACGGCGAACTGAAGCGTGGCCGTTGAGCTCATCGGCGAGCTGAAGCGTCGCCGTTGAGCTCAACGGCCACGCTTCAGTTCGCCGTTGAGCTCATCGGCGACGTCTCAGCTCGCCGATGAGCTCAACGGCGACGCCTCAACTCGCCGTTGAGCTTAATGGCGACCTGAAGCGTGGCTGTTGAGCTCAACGGCGACGCTTCAGCTCGCCGTTGACGACGCTTCAGGTCTCCGATTCAGCTCACCAACGCTTCAGTTCGTGACGCTTCGGCAACGCTTGAGTTTCCAACAGCGCTTAAAGTAATTTTTGCTTTTTCATTTTTGTTTCTGTTTTGTTTGATAATATTACCATGATGATGACACCTTTTTTTTGTTAAATTATATTGTGTTTGGTTGCTGAGAAAGTATGAGAAAAGAAAAAGTGGTAATTCATTTTTTATTATTATAATGTATTGTTATCATCTAAACCTGAGAGAGGTGGAAGCAACCACCTCCACCAGTGGAGAGCTATTGAAAGCTTTGGTTTTAATGGGTTTTGGGTGATATTTAATTTTGTGAACCAGAGAGTGTGATTTGTGAAGCATTCAATGGATTTGTTGGGAAACAAGCAGAGGGTTTGGAAGTTCTAGAAATGTGAACTGGGCATTGCATCTATCTATTTACTTGTTGATTTTTAGTTGGAAGTCCAATAAGAAATTTATCCCTTAAAAATTAGATTGGCAATGCAAAAATTACTATGCAATGACTATGTTATTAATGTTATAGCTTTGAGATCTTAGTTCCTACATTTCCTAACTATATGAACATTGTGCTGGGGGATACCATGTAGGGTCTAAAAACATGGATGGAGATGGTTAACATTTGTACAACTCCAACATTACTTATTAATCTTTGGCAGTCTTAGAGAAACAACCTAGTCATCATCTGTTGGGGATTTGGCTTCTAAGAAGCATGGACACTTTTTTTCTTGAGTCTTTTTTTTTTTTCTTTTGTATGTGGGCTAAAGCTAACTAAAAGTTATCTTTCTTTTATCTCCAGCTCTCTCTCTTTTGTGGCTGAAGAAATTGTGAGGAACAAGGTGAAGAACACAAGTTAACTTTGAATTTTTTTAGAAAGTTGTAAACTTAGCTTGAGCAAAGTAAGTAAATTATAGTTAAAAACGTATAAAATTCTATACTTGTGATGTTGGTTTGTGGTGGGTTGTTGTGTTGGAGCAAGCGGGTGGCTTGCATGGTGTTATAAGGTAGCTTAAATACATATTGGGAGTGTTTTTTATTTCTTGCAAATGTGAATGAGTATTTTTGATTAGATGTAATGAATATTATTTGATTTGATTTAAATACTTGTAAAACTCTATACTTGTGATGTTGGAAATTGATTTTGTGGTGGGTTGTTGTGTTGGAGCAAGCGGGTGGCTTGCATGGTGTTATAAGGTGGCTTAAATACATATTGGGAGTGTTTTTTATTTCTTGCAAATGTGAATGAGTATTTTTGATTAGATGTAATGAATATTATTTTATTTGATTTAAATATTTGTAAAACTTTATACTTGTGATGTTGGAAATTGGTTTTGTGGTGGGTTGTTGTGTTGGAGCGAGCGGGTGGCTTGCATGGTGTTATAAGGTGGCTTAAACTAATATTGGGAGTGTTTAAGTATTAATATGACTTGTGCATTCATGAATGAGATAAAACTTTATCTAAGTAGCTTATAGACTTAGATGTTAAAATACATTATGCATGAGTTGTCCTTATTTTACTAAAGTAGCATTCATCTTGTAATTGTAGTCAAACATGAATAAAAGTTAGATGACAATAGGTAAGACACCTGATAGTAGATCCAAAAAAATAAGGACAGTGTGCATTTAGGAATATGAGAGATTTAATATACAAAATAAACATGAAAACAAACAAGATGACTAGAAAACCACATGATTAGTCAGCTCGATCATCAAACAACTGAAACAAGGCGTGTAAACTAGCCTATTATATACGTCAAATTGATTTAAAAGTTGAATCAAATAAAACTTGGACTAGTTATTAACTAACTAACTCTTAAACAATTAAAGAAATAAAAAAGTGATTATGTAGAAATTGTACACCCACATGCTTATGTCCATGGGAGTCTTTATTATTTTGCACTTGGTTTTTTGTGGTGTCTTCTACTGAGGTTTTGAAATTCTGGGTTTTTGATCTTCTTGAAGACAAGAGGGAAGTTGAACAATAGCTAGAGAAGCAAGTTGCAAAAATGCAGAAGGGGGATGAGGGTGTAGAGCAGGCTGTTGTGAAGTAGAAGGTTGAAGTGAAGACACAAAAGAAGAAGAAAGTGGAAACCAGATGATTCTTCATCTGAGTCTGAGGAAGAGGTCAACTATGTAAATTTTATGTTTCAGTTATTGTTAATTGTTTATTTCCATGAACAGTCTGAAGTGATTACAGTATGATATGACATTATTAACAAATTTTGTGCTTATTTCATGCAATGTTTGGATTTATGTTCTGTTTGTCTTATGTTGATTTGTGTCTACTTTTGTAAATAGTATTAATTATTGAACATCATTTATTTATTTATTTTTGGGCTGGGTTTTATTGATGGCACCCTTGGTTACTAAATTTGCAATTTGTGCTTATCAGGTCAAAAAAACAACAAGAAGAAGCCTCCTGTGGAGAAGTCCAGTGATGGTTCTTCAGATGTTGAGTCCAGTTATGATTCTGATGATGTGAGTAGTTCCTTTGACAATATTTATTTTTATTTTGTCTTATCATGCCACGTCTACAACAACGCTTGATTAAGATGTCAACTTCTCTTGTCTTAGGAGCCTGCTTCAAAGAAACATACAGGTGCTGCTAAAAATGGTACCCTTGGTGATGATTTTGGGGTGGTTCAACTTCAAGTTAAAACACTTTTTGGTTAGTACTTTATTTGCTTTTTGCAACTTATACATTAGGAGTTGTGATTTTAATTTATTGGTGTGTTTACTCTTAATGCATTGTTTGAAATGTTTCTTATAACATAGTTAATATTTTTACTTTACGATTTTAACGAAGTATTGTTTTTATATTTGTGCAGATTTCTTATTGGTGGCTTTTAGGTAACACTTCATTTTTTATGTATCGTTTGAAACTAATTGTTAGAAATTTTTTTATAACATAGTTAATGTTTTTACTTTACGATTTTAATGTAATAATGTTTTTATATTTGTGCAGATTTCTTATTGGTGGCTTTAGAGGATTACTTTTGGCATTATTTGAAGACATATGAGGACATCTTTTGGCTTTAGGGGGTTCTAATTATATTAAGCTACATTTCTTGTATTGTTATAAAACATTTTAAGTTATTGTATGTGTTGCAAACAATTATTGTATGGAAGGAGTTTGAATTTGATACTTGTTTTAATTTTAACTTGTGGAATGTATGGATTGATTTTTTATAAATGTGTTGTTGAAACAAATGCGTTAATCAAATGTGAAGTTTGAATAATGTAATGATAGGTTACAGGTTAATATCAACGTCATGAAAATAATAAAAACAGAAAATATGTTTTAGTGACGAATTTTTTCGTCACAAATATGGCAACAAAAAATTGTTTTAGTGACGAAATATTTCGTCACTAAATGCAGTGGAATTTTGTAAGAAATGGTTTTAGTGACGAACATTTTCGTCACTATATGTGCATGGATTTTCTTAAAAATAGTTTTAGTGACGAATATTTTCGTCACTATATGTACTCGAAAATAGTTTTAGTGACGAAATTTTTCGTCACTAAATATGATTTAATAAACTAAAATGGTTTTAGTGACGAAATATTTTCGTCACTAAATACTATTTTTAGCAAAACATTTAGCGACGAAACGTTTTCGTCGCTAAAAGTTTTTTTATTTATTACCAAATTGGACTTTTAGTGATGAAATTTTTCGTCGCTAAAAGTCGCCAGGGCTTTTAGTGACTGGGCTACAGCGACGAAATGAATTTCGTCACTAAAAGTCCAATTTCGTCACTAAAGGTTCTTAGTGACGAAAAACTGGACTTTTAGTGACGAAAATTTTCGTCACTAAAAATACATTTTCTTGTAGTGTAATTAAATTAACACTACCAATATAAATATAAAAGAACAGTACTGATTGAACAACAACTGCTTACCCACATTAAGTTTTGCTCTAGCATGGCCCTCATTGATTTGGAACTGCTCCCCGATGCCAAAATGAGCCGTGAGTAACTGAACAAAAGAAATAGAATGTCCACCTTTACTTACTTCCTTTGCATGTGTAGCTTGTCTGCAATGCATAGAAGCATATGACAACATTTCCGCCCATACTTTGCTCATTATCTTCCATTTATTAGTATCCCCCAGACTTTCCAGATCTTTGGCCAGCATAGATGCATCAAACAGTACAGATTTGCTTCTACCTCCCTTGACATAAGCAGGTCTAACTTCTGTATGCACACCAAGGATGGCATTGCAGGCAACTTTTGGACCGTGTTTTACTTTTATGCCCCTTCTGCTAAGGAAATTTACAGTTTCGGCACAAGTATCCGCATATCTTAAATGCCAAAATCCAGTCACCTCTGGCATCATGTCAGGCTGCTTCACAAAAAGATATATCATGTAATCTGAGAGGAGCTTGCTATAAACACAGTACTCACCAACACTGGCTCCCTCAAGGACCGTTTCGCCTTGGGGTTTTAGATAGCAGATCAGTTCAGCAGCAACGTTCTGCAACCAATTGCCATCTTTTTTGTCTCCTTGGCCAGCATCTTTTTGGGTTTTCTGAAAGCAGAGTTCAGTAGCAACGTGCCACAACAGAAGACTCTTATCATAGGCAACATTTTCGATATAGTCCTTTGTTATTTTTGTTATTGTTTTTTGATGCTGCTCTCCGACTTCGAAAATGCCTTCTAGGATAGCATAAGCACCTCTAGCTGAGCATATCCTCTTGGTAGTTTCTGCATCATCTGCGGCGTCTCTGGATTTCTCTAGCAACTTATTAAAGAAAAATTCCCATAGCTTTTCAGGGAGTTTCTTTGTTGGAATTGGATCTCCACAGGAGCATTTAATGATTTTATCGATCCAATGCACAAAACGCCCTTTGTCTGCATATGGACGAGGCAATAAACTATCAGATTAAAACATGGCACGGATTCAGACCACCTAAGAAACAAACGTTGCGTTTTCAATACTTCAAACTTTTCTTTTTCTGAGACATCACTCCACCTTAACTTCTTTACTTCAGACTTTCCAGATCTAGAGACATCACTCCACCTTATCCCCTTTACGGGAAGAAATTTTTCGGCAAGCTTCATATAGCACTTTCCAAATTGCCAATTGGCCCAATTGGTATGCATAGAAGCAATAGTCCAATCAGAGAAAAAGAGCATGATGAGAGCAATTAGATCCAGGAATATGGCACCATATAGCAAAGTGTAGGTTGAAAAGATTCAATCTAAGCTTTACAAACTACAACAATGGCGTTCACACAGTAAAACACTCAGTGAAGCTATAAACTCCGTGAGAGAAAGGAGAGAAGGTTTGAGAATGAAATGAAGAAAATTCTGAAAGAATAAATGCCTTAGTGTTTCATTACAGTCATGTACAATATATATAGACACAAGAATTTATAACTGCCCAATTAGAGATCCCTGAAATCACGGAATAGATCTGGAATTTGTGGAGGGAAATTAGGAACTAATTAACTGCTATAAACTGTCTAACAGACTGAGCCTAAGCACTAACATCAGCTATAGAAAATGCAGCGTATCAAGATGCTAATTACAGGAGTATAAAACGCAGTGTTTCCCTTAAATACATTAAGAGCTATGCTTTTAAGTAGAACGACATCGTTCTGAGGAATAGCTGAGTTAGCCATTGAAGACTAGCCGTTGATCATCAATGCTCTATTTTTTGGTGTTCTGGAACTATTCTCAACATCCTCCCTCAAACTCGAGGCAGTGTTAGCCAAGAGTTTGCTACGTAGAACCAGAAAATGAGGACCAGGTAAAGGCTTAGTAAAAATGTCAGCAAAATTGTCACGGCCAGAGATAAACTTGACCCCCAAAGTACTCCTAAGAACACAACCTCACACATAGTGATAATCTACTTTGATGTGCTTTGTTCTGGAATGGAAAACAGGATTTGAGGCCAGAGCAATAGCAGAGTTATTATCACACCATAGAATTGGAATGTGAGGAAGATACACCTTAAACTCCTTGAAAAGAGTACGAAGCCAAGCTAATTCCGCTGCAGTGGAGGCCAATTCATGATACTCTGCCTCTGTGGATGAACGGGAAACAGTGGGTTGTTTCTTGGAACACCAAGAAATTGGGTTGGAACCAAGAAACACTAACATCCCAGTAGTAGATTTCCTGTCAGTGGGGTTTCCAGCCCAATCTGCACCAGAGAAGGCAGAAAAAGTGAGAGGACCAGGAGCAAGGTGGATGCCAAAATGTAAGGTGCCTCGTACATAACGAAGAACATGTTTGGCAGCCTCCAAATGAGAAGTAGTGGGATGCTGCAAAAATTGGCAGAGTTGATGCACGCTAAAAGCCAAATCAGGGCGTGTGAAGGTTAAATATTGGAGAGCCCCTACCATACTTCGATATTCAGAAGGATCAGGCAGAGTAGAGCCATCAAAGGGAGTAAGTCGTATATTAGGACAACAAGGAGTTTTTGTGGGCTTGGAATTTTCCATGTGGAATCTATGAAGAACATCTGAGGCATACTTGGATTGGCATAAAGTGAGACCAAATCTGGAAGGCAGAATTTGAATGCCCAAGAAATAGGAAAGAGCACCCAAATCCTTAAGTTCAAAAGCCTTACTAAGAGTAGTGACAAGATGAGAAACCTGAGAGGGTGAGTTGCCTGTAATGATAATATCATCAACGTATACAAGTAGATAAATGATGATCTGATGAGAGTGATATACAAATAGAGAAGAATCTGCAATGGAAGCCTCAAACCCAAGGTGCAACAACTGAGAATGAAATTTGTCAAACCAGGCACGTGGGGCTTGTTTCAAGCCATACAAGGATTTATGTAACCTGCATACATGATGAGGAAACTGATGGTCCACATACCCTGGAGGTTGTTGCATATAAACCTCCTCCTTCAGGAAGCCATGGAGGAAGGCATTGGAAATGTCTAGTTGTCGAAGAGGCCAGTGCAAACTGACTGCAATAGAGAGAACAAGCCTCACTGTAGCTGGCTTCACAACTGGACTAAAAGTTTCAGTGTAATCTATACCAGCTTGTTGATGAAATCCTTTGGCCACCAATCTAGCTTTGTAATGAGCAATAGACCCATCACTATGCAATTTCAGCTTGTACACCCATTTACACCCCACTAAGTTGACAGCAGATGGAGCAGGAACAAGGGACCAAGTTTTCTGTCTTTGCAAGGCAAAGAATTCTTCATCCATAGCTTGAACCCATTGAGGAAACTTAGAAGCAACCTTGTATGATGGTGGTTCAGAATGAGTGTAGTTAAGTACAGCCTTGTAACATAGTTTAGGTTTAGAAATACCATTCTTTGATCTGGTAGTCATAGGATGGGCATTAACAGAAGCAAGAGTAGTAACTTGGGAAAAATTTGAAGCTGATGGAATTGATTGACTTAAGTGGGAAGGACAAATAGGGTGTAATGTGGTAGGTAAGGGAGCAGGTGGTGGTTGTGATGGAGATGGAGAATGAGACTGAGATGGAGGAATATGAGGAGAAGCTAAGCTAGGACTAGAAGCAGAAGAAGTTAAATTTGAGACAGGAAAGGGAAGAGGATTGGAGGACTGATAGGTAGGAGGAGATGTGTGAGTAGGATAGGGGCCTAGGATAGAAGACTGATTGGTAGAGTGAAGATATAAGAGATTGGATAGCCATATATCTGGTGTTGGTGGGGAAGAAGGTGTGACAGAAGGAGATGTGAGAGGAAAGGGAAATTTGTGTTCATTAAACAACACATGTCTGTAGGTATTCAACTTGTTAGTGAGTAAATCAAGGCACAAGTATCCCTTAGAGACAGATGAATATCCTAAAAACAAGCATTCTGCTGTTCTGTGATTAAGTTTGTGTTGACTGTATGGTCTGAGATAAGGGTAACAAGCACACCCAAAAACTTTAAGGGAAGAGATATCTGGATTATGACCATAGAGTTTAAACCAAGGTGACATAAAGTCTAAGGTAGCTGTTGGAAGTATATTGATGAGGGTTAGGGCAGACTGAACAGCAAAGGACCAGTATGTGGAAGGAAGAGAGGCTTGTGAAAGTAATGTGATTGTGGTTTCAACTAAGTGCCTATGCTTCCTTTCAACTAAACCATTTTGTTGAGGAGTGTAGGGACAAGAAATTTGATGTTGAATTCCATTGGAAGATAAAAAGGACTCAAAAGACTTAGAAGTAAACTCACCACCCCCATCTGATCTGAGTACCTTAATGGTGGATGAAAATTGGGTTTTTATCATAGCATGAAATGTTACAAATTTAGAGTAAACTTCTGATTTATTTGTGAGCAAGTACATCGATGTAAAACGAGTGAAATGATCAACAAAGATGACATAATATTTGTAGCCATTTATTGAATCAAGAGGTGCAGGACCCCATAAATCTGTATGTACAAGTTCAAAAGGAAAAGTAGCTACAAACCTAGAACTAGGAAATGGAAGTCTGTGCATCTTGCCATGAAGACAATGAATACAAGAATTTGCAAGATTAACACTATTAGGAGAAGACATTCCATTATTATGAAGAACATGTCTAAGAATTTGAGAATTAGGGTGACCAAGCCTACTGTGCCACAAGTGACAGTGAGAAACAGACAACTTGACCGAGTTACAATGTTTTTGGGGAAGAAGAAGCTTAGTGGCTTTGTGAGGATAGATAGGGTAAACACCCCCTTCACTCTTGCCCTTGTAAAGAATGGTCCTCATGGCCAAGGCCTGGATTAACAAATTGTTTGCATCAAAGTAACAACTACAGTTATTGTCATGGCAAATCTTATGGACAGAAGCAAGGTTAGAAGCAATAGATGGGACCTTTAACACATTTCTAAGCTGAATAGCAGAATTAGGAGAAGGAATTAGTGAATTACCTATATGAGTGATAGGCAAATTCTGTCCATTCCCAACTGTGAGTTGTTCTTCGCCATTGTAGGGCTTAGGAAAACTTAGGTGGTTGAGGCTAGATGTGACATGATCCGTGGCTGCACTGTCTGCTAGCCAAGGTTGCTTTTGAGTCAACTGATGGTTGGATGAAGTGACCATAGCTGCCAATTTTGTGGGTGGATGCCTGCCTTGATAGGCATAGTCCATCCTGTGGTAGCAGTCAATGGCTGTATGACCTGCTTTACCACATATTTGGCAAATTGGCCTCTCTGCTCTAGTGTTAGAACCTTGAGGCTGTGGTGAAAAGTGATTGAACTGACTTGAAGATGGACCTGGACCTCTGCCTCGGCCTCTGGTATTGTTGCCTCTTCCTCTACCTCTATTAGTATTGTATGACTGATTGTAGTTATGAAAATTACCACCAGTGTTATTGAATCTTGGTGTGGAGTTAACTGCCATTACAGAAGTAGAGTCTTTGAACTCCATACCTTCATTCAAGGATTCTTCCTCTGCATTCAACAGAGTAGCTAATTTATCAAAGCTTATTTTTGTGCTTCTGGTTCTGATTGCAGACCTGAATGCACTAAACTCCTTTGGAAGGCCTTTGATTGCCACATGGAGTAGTTCTTCATCATCCAAAAGAACACCTACTGCCATCAATTTGTCTCTGATCACCTTAACTTTCTGCAGATATGAATCCACAGAATCAGATCCTTTCTTCACATTGTGCATTTCACCCTTGAGATTCATTACATGAGACCGTGAAATTGAGGAGAACCTGTGTTCAAGAGTCTTCCATACTTCTTGAGCAGATGAACAACCAACAGTGATGGCCAATACTGAAGGAGTTAGAGTAGAGCTGATAAAGGTCAATAATGCCTTTTCCTTTGACTTCCAGATGAGATAATCTAGATTGAGTACAGAAGTAACAGCTCCAGAAAGATCCTTGAGGAATTTCTCAAGAATGAGAGGAACTTCATCAAGAAGTTCAATCGTAGAGTACGTTTCCAGTACCATGGAGATTTGGTGCTTCCAAACAATATAATTGGAAGAATCTAGTTTAACTGTCATCATGTTTGACATGTTTGACAGCAACAGTAGAGGTTGGTTAGTGAGATTGATGGATGAAGAGATTGGAGGCATGGTGGTAGGAATTGAAGAAGTTGATGTTGAATTTGTTTCTGCCATTGTTGGACCTTGGGATTGTGGTTGCTCTGATACCATGAAAAGATTCAATCTAAGCTTTACAAACTACAACAATGGCGTTCACACAGTAAAACACTCAATGAAGCTATAAACTCAGTGAGAGAAAGGAGAGAAGGTTTGAGAATGAAATGAAGAAAATTCTGAAAGAATAAATGCCTTAGTGTTTCATTACAGTCGTGTACAATATATATAGACACAAGAATCTATAACTACCCAATCAGAGATCCCTGAAATCACGGAATAGATCCGGAATCTATGGAGGGAAATTAGGAACTAATTAACTGCTATTAACTGTCTAACAGACTGAGCCTAAGCACTAACATCAGCTATACAAAACGCAACGTATCAAGATGCTAATTACAGGAGTATAAAACGCAGTGTTTCACTTAAATACATTAAGAGCTATGCTTTTAAGTAGAACGACATCGTTCTGAGGAATAGCTAAGTTAGCCGTTGAAGACTAGCCGTTGATCATTAATGCTCTGTTTTCTGGTGTTCTGGAACTATTCTCAACATAGGTGACCTTGACATCAATGTCCACGAAACCATGCTTGTCCAAGGAATAGAAGAATCCAAAGGCCACCAAAACGAAAAGAATGGATATAAACCGGAATATGCACCCCACCACACTATTCACCACAACCAGCTTGGTATAGAAAGCTTCATAGATGAAGTTGAGTTCTAAGTCTATCACTTTAAACGCATCTTCTGCAGTTCTCATCTAGAAAAAATTTCAGCTTTCATTGCTCTCACGGAAGCTGAGCGCAACGATGAGTCCCCTATATATTTTGAAGCATTTGTAAGCATATGCCACCACTTCAAGATCGGTTAATGCTCCTTCTTTCACATTAGCTGCAAGATTTGATTCTTTACCTAACTCTGGATGCATTTCTATATGTGTTGGTAGTCCAGCTTCTTTCTTTGAA